>JAODIE010000001.1:7633448-7726581 GCA_027575565.1 Diploeciton nevermanni
TCAATAACTCATGGATCTTTAAGAGAATTCTTAAGATTTTTAATTTTTAAATAAGTATAGATTTAATAATTTTTAAAATACACATACTGTTACCTTGTGATTATATTATCGTCATTGGATTTATCACTAGTACTAAAAGTGTATTTATGTAGGATCAACCAAGAGATAATATTTCTTTAAAGGTTAAATATATTTCTTGTACATTACATTATACAGTCAAATGAAGCCATAGCTACAGTGGAAAATTACATTTTACTCAAAATATTTGTATCAGTAATTTCGATAATAAAATACACATTTAATTGTACATACACTTATAGAATAGTTCATAAACCGTGTTGTTTTCTTTCTGAGGTAACAAGTAGAAATATCTTACTTTTTAAACAGATCTAACAAAGTAAATGCAAACATAGACAATAGCAACACACACAAGCATACATTGGAAATGGATATAGAAAATAGAGATCGCATGGAATGCCCAACATAATAAGTACCTAGAAATAAACATCTACCTTAAAAGTTCTTATACACACACTATCATATCAGTCTCCGTCTAAGTTTCATCATTTAGTATTTATTCTTAGACAACACTCATTGACTAGCAAAACATTCCCTCTCTTTCAAACAACACTTTTAAGTAATATGCTTTCTTAGTAGAATGATAAGCAACAACACTTCATTTAATAACTCTTTTAGGTGCTTCCATATTTGTGTAATATTGCATCGGGTCGGATGCAACATTAGCGATATCTGTATTGGCGTATTGTGCTGTAATCGGAGTTTCATATCCTGTTTTCAATGGGCTCAGTTGCGATAAAAGTTCGTTATTATTTTCCAACAGGTTGCTAATTTTCTTTTCAACTTCCTCTTCTGTATTTCTAAACTTGCCACGTGGTGAATTTTTTTCTAAATTGGTTTCTAATTCTTCTTCAGCTTCATTGTCATCTTTATCAATACCTTTTACTACATCTAAATTAAAATACATTTTAAATTGATTAAATATTTTTTGCACTACATATTTAATTTACCTTCATCGTCAATATCAGCGGTTTCACCGTTTATTGTACAAAAGTAACTCCTATTATGAATCGCATTTGCAGTAAGATCCAAGTATTCAACTTGATCTTCTAACATTTCTTCAAATTTGTTGGACAAATCAATGAAACTGGGACGTTGCTCAGCGTCCATATTCCAACAACTCTTCATGATCTTATATCTAGCAGAAATCAATGAACAAGACTTCAAAATAAATGTCAACTATTTATGATTGTATGAACTTACAGTGGTACCGAACAGTTTTCCGGTCTTTCCATTCTATACCCCGATGTAAGCAAATGAAACAAATTCTGAACTTGAATGCCTGGATATGGCGTGGCTCCAAGTGTGACTAATTCCCAGATGAGAATCCCGTAACTCCAAACATCTGATTTACATGTATAGACATGATCTGACAGCGATTCGGGTGCCATCCATTTCACCGGCACTGAAAGTAACAATAGGAAGAAATGTTAAAAAATCGGTAGAAGAGAATAATTCTAGACATGAGGTGAATTGTATATAAATATGGCAGCTTTTCAACTGATCGATTTTATCACTTATCTGCTGAAATTTAGAGCTTCACAGAAGAATGGTTTTATTTGTAGAATTTCAAACAAGCTCATTTTGAATCAGGTTTTACTAGAAGCTATTTGAATACTTACTACTGGTAGTCGACAAGGGTAAAACTTTGTCCGTTTACCCGAATCAATAAATCTGTACGCAGAAAGAAAACTCGTCTCTTTCAGTAATATAAAATCTGAGTTTTTCCAAAGACATATCAGTTTGAAGTGCAGCACCAACTTAAAATACTGCACTTTAGAAATCCAACCCTAGTATTGTATTCATAATAAGTTTTAAACTGCAGTGGGTTATTTACTGCAAATTGAAAAAACTTTTACAAATGTTATCTGATAGTACAAATGCATTTCATCTGATTTCAATAAAAAAGTAAATAAATAATAAGGAAATAATAGTTTCCTTTGTACTCAATAAAACTTTCAATTCCATAGATTCATTAAAAATGAATCTAAGGAATTTAATTTCATAGTTTAGTTCAGTTTAAAGTGCAGATTTTACTAAAATGACAGGCTTGAATTATCCGATCCTATCTTGAACAAGTCAATACAAACAAGCTTGAGCTTACACCTTAAAAATGTAACCGGGCATATGCCAAGATGAAGTTTTCGTATGTATGAAAACAAAACCGTTTTAATTGTTCTAACATTATTGGCATATTGTAGTACATTTATTTGCTAATTTGTTTTCTTTTTATTTGCTGTTTTATATTTTATCTTTCCAATTCAACATGTTCGACATCAATAAAGGTTCTCTTGTAGTTCAATCGACCGTGCAATCGCAAATGAACCTGAATAGAAAAGCTAAGTAACCATTCGTAAGAGAAGAACTACTTGAAATGAACAAAGCAGTAAAAACAAATCAAACCTACCTCGCCCTTTGCTTCTCTTAAAGTAGGCGTCGTCCTCGTAAATATCTCGTGTTAGTCCAAAATCGGAAATTTTACACACTTTGTCCTTTGAGAGCAGTACATTTCTCGCAGCCAAGTCACGATGTACTAACTTTGGAGTAAAAAATTAATTTCTTAAAATATCTGTTTTCAACAATAGAAAATATTTCACTTACTTTAATTTCAGAAAGATATGCCATTCCATTGGCAATCTGCCAAGCAAAAGAGAGAATATCCTTCGGCGTGACCTTGCAAGTTTTTGGCTCATCATAGTTGTCATTGGGAGTTGAAGGTGTTAACAATGCTCCATCCACCATGCACGAGGCAACACGAGGAAGCTGCGTTTCCGATTTTAAATGTCTACTCCGTCTCAAGTAACTCCTGAACAAATAAAAATATTTCAGACATTTCTCTGAACTCAAATAAATTCAAGTACCAACAAGTAAATATTTGATCCTCGTAATTACCTTAAAGACCCATACTGTGCGTATTCAATGATCAAATAGACTGGTCCTCCCGGGAGGGTAGACGCTCCCAAAAGTTTGATAATATTTGGATGTGATACTTCTTTTAGCAGATGGTATTCCGAAAGCAAGTCAGTCAATTCACCGTTACGTGCATCATCCTTCAACGTCTTTACAGCAACAATTGTGTATCCTATAATGAATAATTTTGGTTGTTAAAAAAACATAATCTTTTATAAGTTTACTTAGGTACTAAAAGTAATTTGTGTGGAGTAATTAAAGTAATTTTTCTTTGCAGCAAACGGAAACGATGGAGGAATCTTCTCTAAACGGCTTTGTTTTGCACTTGAACTTACATTACATCTGATCTGCAATCTGCATCTCAGATCGAGCAAAGAAAATTGCGAAAAGCGTTCAAGAATAGCGTTTCAAGTTCACTCCAAAGTAGTGATACTATCTTGCGCCAACTGTGCCAATGTTGCTTTTGGGAAGCATCTCAAGTATGTAGGCAAATTCAATTAAATGCGTTGAATAGAATAACATACTGTGCAGAATTAAAAAATAGTAACTCATACGGGAAAACTTAATTTCTGTAGACTGTAGAATTTTGCAATTAGTGCGCTATAGAAGAAGAAATACTAGCAAACTTTCAGCAATAGCATATGTGAGATAATGATCCTTGAAGTAATAGGCTCATTGTATATTTACGTTTAATACATAATAGAAAATTCAAATCTACTTTATTCTATCTGTCTATCTGTAAATTTAATAATTTATTTTATTATATTTATGTATGTAATTTATATCAATATTAAAAGACTTAATGAGCTGGATCAGTTAATTTGCAATATATAATTAAGCAATTTGTTGAGTTTGGTAACTCTAAAATTCTCTGGTAAAATTAGATTATTAAAAATAAACACAATTAAATCAAACCCACCACAACAACCTCTCGTCTCTTTTTCTGTCATTCAATATTTCAATTACTTTCACTCAGCAAAGATCACTGTTAACTAGTAAATTTCATTTCAAGTCAACTGTTAAATTTCCAAATCCATCAGCTAGCACCTAAATTTTAATTGAGACTTTCTCAGAAGGTTCTATTATATTTACAATATTCACTAATCGCATAAAACATACAACTCAACCAAACACAAAAATAAGTTCAATACAAGCCTAATTAATTAAATATTTACAGAATGAAGAAATATAATTTAATTTAGGAAATTTGTCAAATAAAATTTATCCTATACCACTATTCCTGATTCCACTATGCTGATTTTATTTATAAATTAGTAACTTTTTTTTTAGTAAATTTTTAGTAAATTAATTAGTAAATTAGTTTTAGTATAAATTAGTAAATAACTCTCCTATTATTATCAAAGTTTTTATAAGAAGAATTAATATAGTTTCATAATTAAGCTTGTGAATTAAATTGAATTAATCTTTATAATATTTTAAAGCACAGATTTTGTTTGTCTTCAAAACCGTGCTTCAACTTCCGCCAGAATCTCTTAAATTATGCCGCGCAATTCGACAGAACAGACAAATTACAATTTCAAGAGAAACAATGAAATTAAATAAAAATAAATATCCATTACATCCATGTTTTTCAATTCTATCTATTAATGAATGAACTGACATGCTAACACATGGGGGTATATTTTTGGCAATACTATTCTAGCTGCATCCATATTGTAGGCTCAAACTCAAACGGACCACACATCCTATCACATTGCAAAGCATGTGGATGTGTGCGAATTGTGAATATTACCTAGAATACGCATTGCGGCTTTGTTTTCAGCTTTCCAGTAAAGGAATAAAGCGATCATTAATCATTTGCATACTCAACGTGCATAACGATAAACTTATTCAGCGTATTTCGCATTTAAAAAAACGTTTTCGCATGAAAATAATTAACAAATCATAGTTATTAAAATGATTGTATTCCTGGAAAGTTAATTAAGTTCACGCAAGTATTGTTTTTCACTTTTATAGGTTCAATGCAGAATGCGATGCGGCAATTATGGTAATGAGTAAAACTTTTACCTGAATGTCCAGAAATGTCTTTTGCTCGTGCTCGCAAAACTCGACCAAATTCACCTTCTCCTAGTGTTTGCTCTATGATCAGTTGACTGCGAGGAAATTCCCATTTAGGATCCGGCTAAACAAAGGCAAAACAGTGTTGACATGATAACGATAACCCACTTTAGTTGCATATGGAACATAATAAAACATACTAATCTAGGATGCAATTGTAAGGTTTCTAGATTTTCAAGCTTCATCTTTTTAAATAAACCACTTCAACCACTACTAACTGCTTATTCTTTATACATACCACTGTGGAACAGAAAATTATTACAAATGCATTAACGGCATTCGATCCCTAATTGATAATTGATTTTCTAAGAAAACGGGTTTTTCAAAATGTTCGAATCGTCGATGGTTTTGTTTTTAATTTTAATTCTAGTGTTTGACCACATTTCAGTTGCAGTAGATACTAAAGAAATGTATAAAAATGTAATTTGTTTATCTTTAAAAGTTCCAAAGTTATTAAAGTGAATTGTTGTGAAAAAATACAGATGCCGAATGCAATAAAAGTATGTTAACTTGACTCAGTATGAGTTGCCCTATACGACACTAATATTCCAATTTTCTTGGCGTATTTAGTTTTTGAGACAGAATTTTTTTAGTCGAAAAGTTGAAATTCGATTTTTACTCATTTACGTGACTGCAATAGTTCGAATCACTCGCTCTGTGCGAGACGAGCAATGCTTAAGTAATATGAAACCCCTATCGTAGATGGTGAGTGGACATATGTATTGTGACACACTTTGTCGAATATGTGCGCGCGGTGTGCACTCAGCACTCCAAACATAGTTTCATTTAATTCTTAATCTTTTGTAAATAATCAGCTCGGCAAGCACACAACCATTGCTCGCCGGGCGTAGAGTCGAATAATTCAAACTGTTGCAGTCACGTAAATGAGTAAACATTAAGTTAAAATTTTTTGACTAAAAAAATTCTCAAAAACTAAATGCGCGAAGAAAATTGGAATGCTACTGTTGTATTGGGCAACTCATACTTAATCAAGTGAATATATTTTCATTTCATTTCAAGCGTAATTTGCGTTCATATCAGCGTCTGCACTATTTCACAAAAATTCACTACAATAACTTATAACTTTGTAACCATCAAAGATAAACAAATTACTGTTTCACACATTTTTTCAGTATCTATTCATGAATAGTTATTTAAGACAGCTGAATGATCTAACAATAATTACGGAAGTTATGGGACAACATATCAAATCACATCCAAAATTCGGCCAAACAATAAAATCGAAATTAAAAAACTTTGAAAAACCCGTTTTCTTAGAACATCATGAATAATCAAATGTTGTTAATGCCATCTCGATCAGAATTTTGGTGTTTCACGGTTAAACTGACTTGCAAATGAAACGATTACTTAATAAGCCGTGATTAGAACAAGGTTCCTTAATTAAATTTAGAGAATCTCTCTTCTCTTTCACGGAAGGGCCGCAGTTCTGCAGCTGCAGATCGTACTCACGGTGACTTTGCTGTTATGTGCCAGGGATGTCGTCATGTCAAAATTGAGGGCGATTGCAGTTTCGGGCAGTAATCCCCTATCGACATAATCGGATAGGGGAGCGGAAAGGTCATTGTGGTCTGAATTAAATTTACCGCGCACTTTATGCACCTTCCCAATGCGCCAACATACAACGATGGATACAATAGTAGTTAATACGAAAGCACAAACTGCAAAAATACCCAACATACAACCCAAGCCACAAGTTGCAATTTCCATCTCTGCAAATACACAAGAAATACCTATTACGAAATATATCTTTACGTTGAATTTAATCATTGCCAAATGTGTACGCGTTAATAATCAAGGGAAGCAAGAATGTTTGATTTCTCTTCAGAGACAGCATTTTGTATCAGGTGCGCTCATGAACCAATCAACTTATGTCAACAACGTAGATAGACGTTGCGTTAGTAATAAAAACACATGACCCAGATAAGATACTTGCAGAGGAAAATGTTTCACAGAAAAAGTAAATTACTCAAGTATCATTCGGCCAAACTTTTGCTTTAATAGCATTCAGAATCTAATTAACATAAATGCATAGCAATTTTGCAACTGGAATTTGTAAACTTACTTTAGACTTTATCTCAAAACTACTTCCTTTGATAGTCAGAGCTATTTCTAGAGCTATCTTTTTTAAACATATGAGCTCCATCAAATTACCGCTACGTCCGTATTAATATAATACCTTGTTAAAAACCTTGTTATTATGAAGGCAACTTACCGATGTGGCGGCTCAAATTCGGAACGTCCTCCATTGGCAATGCAGTCGTTGCGTTGGAAGTATATCCGACGGTAGTCTTGTTGCTCAAACCCTTTCCGCGTCTCTTCTTCTCTTCGTTTGCCTTGGAGTACTGGCTTATATTTTGATCACACACGCAGCGAGATCTGGTGCATGTGCATACACCTCCTGCACGCGATATTCCCTTCCCAGTAAGTGGATTTAAAGATGTTGGAATTATGGGGTTTGCTGTATGCAATAATAGAAATATTGTCAAATAGAAAAAAATCACCAAAAAATCAATAACGAAATTATCATTAGAATGGTGCTCTAGACATTGATTTATGTGTAGAAAGTACTCACTTGTGCAGTCAAGAGGACAGAGTAGAGCATTTGCCTGTTCTAAACTATCACATATTTCATCAGGACATGTCTCAGTGTCAGGTGTGCAGGCCTGATAGAACTTGGTTGGTTTCTTGATTGTGACTGTATCATTGCCACGCCACTGACATCGCATCGTTGATTTGTTTTGTCTGAAAATACAGAATAACAAAGTAGTTGTAGTTTCCAGATTATTCAATTAAAATTCAACGAATTATATACTTTATTCTAATAATTTTGCATTAAAGAGTTTTAGAGCGAAGCAGCAGACAAGAAGATGCATAAAACCATTTCCAACTTTGTGAGAAAATACAACAGTGTTTGGGTTTACGTTTCTCTAAAATTTTAGAGAACATATTCATAGGAGGTAACTATTACTTATAACAATATAATAAATTTACGCATAAAAGTTCTCTTTAACTGTAAATTAAACCATGATTTTTAAAAACGATTACAATTACAGTTGTCCTGTGTAGTATCGATTTTTTATTTAATACTTTAGTTTATTTTATTGTACATTGTAGAAGGTAAAAAAGAACACAAAAAACAAAAGCACTATATTTTATATTTAAAGCAAATTTCAGTTAATACTTTCAGAGAAACATATTCAAAGCGTAGAAATAAGGAAATTTGTACTCAGGACGTATTGTGCGCGTTCCAGAATAAATTGCACAAAACGTACAACTGCAGACAGTTCTTATATTGAAAGTGCAGAATCTCTTTCTGTTTGTCATTTCACAGAAACGGCAGACTAATTTCCCCGTTCTGTGTTGGAAAAAATTAAATGGGATACAAATTCTAACGTGAACAATGCATTACCTGCAAACAACAAAGTTGCATATTTTGCAATATATGGTTGTTTTTAATAAACAACTGGTGAAAATAAACACAATTTTTAATATTTTTTACCAGAAATTCCCTTACATTGTACCAAGTCAACAACGTATTTGATAAAGAGAAATATTATTAATTAACTCATAGTTATTATCACCTTAATCATTTGAATCACAAACTACTAAACCAAGATTTACTTGCACGCAATGTTCACACACATTGACAAATACACTCCCTGGATATAGCAATGACATGGTCATTTATTGTAGGTTGTAAATTAAATATAGCGTCGTATCAACCTTCTCACATCATTCGTTATTTTAGATACATATACACAAGAAAGACAAGAGACAAGACCTTGAATAATCTAATTCAGCAGACGGTATTTGACATTAGCAAAGTCGGTAATGTAAAATGTTGATCTAAACTATCAGCATATATGGTAAATATTTTCCTGCTAAATTTTCACGACTTGCGGGTGATTAATGTTGTATGACAAGGTAACATTTTTTGCCAATTAGTGCGAAATGTACAGCAAACATGCAAGTGATAAAATTTTGTAAATAATTAATAAATCAAAATAATAAAGGGTTATTATAAATGTTTTTTATCTTTGAACTATATGAAAAAGGTATAATATTTACGGAACATGAAAGTAACATTTATTACTGCATTTTAACTTCAGATACTAACTGAGAAGGTATTTGGGAAAATAATTAGAATGTTAGTACTGTAAGAAAATGAAAGAAAAAGCATTAGTTATTTGTAGCAACAAAAGCTCAGTCAACATAAACAAAAAGTCTGCAGAGAAAAGAATGCAGAGAATTGATTGATATTTTTGTATGAACTAAAGCACAAAAATATGACCACAGTTGTGAGCTTTTAAGGAATATAGTAAGTTAATTTATATAGATCATTTGTAATTATAAAACAGGGTGTTGATTTTGTTGCTATTACACAAAGCAGATTTAATCACTTCCACGAGAAAATTGGCTGTCAAACGCTTTTTCATATTTTCGATGTCATGATTTTTGTTTAAAGTGGACAGGTGTAAATCGAGAACATATAACTAGCGAAAATCAAATCCGACAATCGGATTTGTTGCGCAGCATACGCATTCCAAGTATAATATAATCGCCTTAACGAATTTGGTAATTGCTTATATATGTAATACATAATCAATAAGCTAGAGATAAGTCAAAGTGAGAATGCGGTGCATGCAAAGTGTTTTGATAAATAAGAATAGACTAAACAGCTATCGTTGATTAGAGTGAAGCAATTCTGTCAAAATACAAATTAGTTAAATAGAAAATAAACGAATAAAATCTTTTACTTTTTTAATAATAATACATTTATGCTGACATAATAAGTCATAAGAAATAAGATAACCTTATATTTATTTTAAGGTTTTGCTTGCATTGAAACCTCCAAAATTCAGGTGAGATAGAATGGCTTATTGATTATTACAAATATTCCATATTCTTTGTTTATTGGATCTTATTAATCGCTCAATACATTTTATCGCATAATTTTTATTTGTTAATTCTTATTTTATATTCACATACCGTATAAACCAATTGTGATATTTTACCCTCATCCTGCCTTCCAAGCCTGAATCACAATAAGTATGACGTGTTTTATAGATAAAGTTTATCCCGCTGCATTAATTATTGCTCACTTTACGATCAACGCCAACAGTAAGGTGATTTGCAATTACCTTAAAGATATAAACTCAAGTGATAAAATAGCGAAAAACTCATATCCGTGTAATGAAGAAAATATATCTTGGATAACATGAATGCAATAAAAACTGAAATACTAAATTTCTAATTAATCCTGTTGACTGTGGATGGTATTGATTTAGCCGAAATTTAGGTCATTTTAAATAAACATATAAGCATGCACATTCGGTCAATTTAAAATTACAAATAGAGGTCAACATATCGAGCAAATTGCAGATTTATTAATCAAACCCAAACGCAGTATGCACGCTGACATATGTGAAGTTTAATCAATCAAAGTTAAAAGTACTTTAACAAAGCATATATATAGTATTGATCTGTGCAAGAGTAATTCACCAAGAACATTAATGGCATTGAAAGTGAGAAGAGTGAATATAACAGTTTATAATTGCCAAGATTGTCTTCTACAATAAATGTTTTCCAACTAAGTTAATGTGCAATGTGCCCTGTTAGAATTTGCTTTATTCTTGGTAACTCAATATGAAATTGCTCGTGCACTTGGAAACTATTGTGTAACAAGATACTGTAACGTCTCACGTTCTTTGATTTTGGTTCGCTGATATAAATGACTCATACTTATCACGACCTTGACTGAATATGAATTTGCTGTTTTGTTAAATATGAATAAAAATCAACTTTGTTTAAGGGTTAGGTCAGGTTGACTCAAGATTAAAGAAAACTATGTTGGGGGTGCGGTCTCCAAACCCAAATACATGCCAAGCTTTGGTTCTCTCTCATCAAGAGATTTCCGGAATTTCCTACAAAGATTAGACACGTTTTGGAAAATAAAAGCACAAGAAGAATATGACTGATAGAGATTATCTTTCACGTGAAATGTTTGTCATCTCCAGACTAAAGCTACACGATCAGAAATAACTGGAATCTTTGCACTAAGCAAATGACCCGTTTGACGTGCTTAATTATGTACATAAATCTTTCTTTGCTACGCATGACCCATCAAAAAATGCTATTGGCTCGATTAAATTGAGTATTTTATATCCAGATTTTGATGTCATGCCAAATATATATATATATATATGTATACTTACGATTTCGCAACACTTGAATAACCACCACTTCCAATAGCACATGCTGATGCGCAGTCATCCGGGTTAGAATACCTGGTACAATATGACCATTCATATATGTTGTCATGCATATGATGGCAGGTATTAGACGGTTCATCAATGATGTTAATGCGTAGCTGATCCACTTCGAATTTTCCATTATGTTCCCACTGCACGTCCAACCGCACCGATCGCTCCGAATTCCACAAACTTGTTATATTGCACACGTAGATGATACCGTCACTCGGTGTTATATTGAACGTCTGCAGATAGGATACTTTTCGGGCAATCAAAGTAAAGTTACCAATATTTCGTGGAACTGGAAGAGGCGGATTGGCAACACGTGCTAGAGGTCCAGCCAGTCTGCAAATACATATTAAACCAATATAGAAAACTTTTAATTTGTTTTTCTGCCAATTTTATGAAAATTTAAAGAATATAATTACCTAAAGATTGAGTAATCACGTTGCCTATATAAGAGAAGAGGTGGGATATCTTTAGGTAGTATAAGCATTGCTAGTCGGGTGTCTTTTGGATGAGTAAGATGTATTGGCACGCGTGCCTGAAAAAAATAGAAACTTTTTGAGTTATGTTTGCTATATAATCATTATATTAAAGAAAGTAAATGTCAATAATAAAATGGATTCATCTGGTGAAATAAGCAATTTTAGTAAGGGGAGAGGAATTGAGTGATTAATCGATAATGTTTGATTTATCATCCTCTAGGGTTCTACTTGCTCTTATATTCGATTGACATTGGCACTAAAGAAACTCGACAGGAAATTAAAGCAATGTCATTGGGGGCGCAATGAGTGCACCTTGTTGAAATAGGGTCGTAATGGAGAACTGTTAGATGCTTCATTATGTGGATGGTTTATTACATTCTCTACGATATGACGTTCTAGTGTCATGAATTTTAGAGAATGTACACATAGTATCGCACCAATTATAATATAAGAACGTTAAGGGGTATTTACAAAACTATTAAGTTTAGGTAGATATTTTTACAAGTATTACTAAATTGGGCATTTTGTTATGGTATAGTGGAGTAAGATAATACTTAGAGTGAAAGCTTAAATGTTATTTTTTTTGTCAATTATGCCTCATATTTGTAATTCTTAAGAAATGTTGGTTTTATAAATGTTAATTATTTATTTATTTAGAGTATTATTGAGCGTGGTTACGAAGTGTTTAGAATTCATTAGGTTGATAACATGTATAACACTTATTAATATTTACTTGTTAGAACGTTTTCGGCATGTTGTCTTCTGAAGAAGGCAAGTGCTATAGTGCAGTTTTATTAACATAATTTATTTATAATCATATAAAGAACGCTATGCCTTTAGAGAACCACTTTTTAATGAATAAATGCTTCCAGCAAACCAGGTGTCACCAGAGATTGTGGTCGCATCTGTAGAGTTCAATTGGCATTAAACTAGTACAACAGAGTTCTAATCCTTATAATCATCTTAGTGGTGATTTATTTGACATTATCTAAATTTTGATACTTTAAAAGTTTTACAATTCCCTTATAAACGCTCACCACTTATCTAGCAAAAGTAAAAAAGAAAGACAAAATCTTCTTGAGCAGAAATTAATTACTGAAAATTGTGGCATCTTCATTTTCATACAATACATTTTCATAGAATATAAATCGTTAGCAACATAGTGTAGAAATAAAATATTTAAATTTTACTCCCCAGAAGTGCAATTTAAGTATAGCTAAATATATTATATAGAAACAATATTAAAATAAATGATCACCATAAACAATTGTTTATCTATAATAAATTCCGTAAACTAGAAATTGATATTCTACTAAAAACTACGTTTATTCATTTATTTTTTATTAATTTGCCTACATTTTCGACATAATATTCGCCCCGTTCAGTACCGTTAAAAAAGCGTACATAACCAAAATCTCTCCTACCGTACGATTACACACACTTGTCAAAAGTGTTTTTTGTCGATTACAAGAAGGATTATGCAAAGCAGAAGCTACGACAAAAACTGAAAGTAATCAGTTTCACGTGCTTTTCCTTGCTGCAGAACTTAGCAGAGAAGCAGAGAATGATAATAAAAAAAACCAAGCAAGTAAATAAATCATTTGATAAGAACTGGTTTACAAAATTTCCGTCGACGCTTGTGCTTTTTGTCTATTCCATCTATATCCCTCCTTAGTTTTATTGGTTCAGTTTATTGTCTTCTTTTTTTCGGAATGTCAAAAGCACACCCAATTGATACGCCTACAAGGGTGTAAACCTCAAGGACAATTGCTAGAAAAAAAACCTTAACTTGTACAAACATAAAGTGAAGTTTTGAACTTGTTAAAAATACAATAGATAACGACAAAATAAAAACTTTAAATGCATTTAGTAGGTAGATAAGATATGCAGCTAGTCCTAAAAGAAACAATGTAATATATAACTTATGATGGATATGCGCCAATAAAAAATAAATAAAATGTTAAAGTGGAAATTCGGTGGCATTAAAATTTGTTAACAGTTAAAGATAGACTGCGCAAGTCCCGTTGATTAGTCTAAAATGGTTTTGTTACAATAAGCTTTGCTTTACGGAAATTAGTTAAAATCAGCTAAAATAAAAGAGTCTATTATGAAATGCTACAATAATGTCATAATTTTTGCTACAAATTGGTCCAGTTATGCTTCGAAACATATTTTTACAGTTATTATAAAATCGAAGATTTTCTATATGAAAAAGTTTTAATTTTAATTGTTTATATTTGATAGATCATGGCAAATTTATTTGTTTTTATTTCATAACTAGTTTCACTTTCCGTTAAGCCACATTTTCAATGTAATAGTTTACGAGAAGAAAACTTTAAATAAACTTTGTATATATTAAATCAGAGAATCAGATTAAAAAGAAACACTGTAGTGCAATAATTTATGTTTGTTTTTATTTTTGATGACTTCAAGTTGGAAGAAATGTATAAATAAATAAAGTGAAATACTCTAAAATGCAACAATTGTGTGTCACAATGGGACAGAAGCTAACGTTATAGCTCTGCTTACTGCCATGATGAATTTATGCAGCCACCGCACACCGAAGCAGCAGCGTAACTGCTTTCCCGGTTTTCCGTCCAAACTAGGAATTTACTATCCCGTCGTGCATGCACAACATTGTGGCTTGTTATTGTACGTTTTTCATGGAAAAACCTCGATGATATAAAATATAGTAAGCGCTCATCGTTCATTTTAACATTTTGTCGGATTTAAAGCTCAGGGTTAATTTCCATAAACTTGCGGGTTTCAATATGAAATAGCTTATTACTACAATGTTCAATTCTTCATATGCATACAGAAATGAAGATATTTACATAAAAATGCAATTAGTCATTCAAGTGTATCGATAATATTCATTATATTAGAGTAAACTTACTTACTTGACACTTAATTTAAATTATGAGTAGAACATTTTCGGCTTGTTGCTTTTTTCAATATGCAGTGTCAAAGTCAGTTTATTATAATATAATAATTAGTTATTTGTTGCAAAAATACAATGGTATGAAATTGTTGTTTTCATTTTATCTCAACTGTAAACAAATACTAGTTTTAGAGCTAGTTTTAACCTCACACGTACCCACTTATCGGGTAATCGGAGGATAAATGTGTACACCGCATCTCTGGAATATCTCGGAAGTTTCTCGTCCATAAGATAATGCGCTTTTAGTTCTATCTTTGCAGTGCAACACGAGTCCGGAATTAAATTACCACGTACGCAACCGTCAGGAAATGTAAACGGTTATCAGGCAAACGACCTCCGACATAAATTTATTCAACATTATCACATTTTTCTACGTTGAACTCAACAATGTTGATACAACTGAAATAAGTGATTCTAAAAGGTGACTTACAAAAGAAGGGCCATGGCCTGGCAACATTGTTGTGTCGTTAACTTGTAGAATAACGGTGTAATTGTTCACATTAATAGTATCCAAAGCAACATCCCGTTTAAAGAATAAATCTAGAACAAAAGAGATGAACATTAGTAACAGTTAAAGGACATGCCTTCATTGTTTAATAATGTGGAATCATGATAGAAACACCCATTGTTTATCTTGTTTTGTTTTCAATTAGAATTTTTATTAATGGATTGTTAGTGAAAGTCATACAAAGGAGTCTATCGTAAATATTCATGCAGTCTAAACTCTATAAACCATCCAAATCTCTCAGAATAGGCTGGGTTGACATTAATGTCACATTGGTCATCAATGTACAACGTACGTGGAATAATAGCTAGCATAGCTAGACATTCCTAGAGACTCCCAGACCTACCTACCATTTATCCCCAACTCTAGTAAACTAGCTTAATTCAATCTAATGATCTAACCACCGTAACATTTACTAGTGCATAAAGTGTTGTATAAGATTAATGTTGTAATTTGATATTTTACGAATTCATATTAAATTAGGTATTTACAAGTTCAGTTTATTATTTATAGACAACGTGCGTTTATTACTATGTTGAATAACAATTAATGATAAAGACATACCGCATGATTGAACTGTTTGTGGTTCATCGTATCTGTCGTCCTCATATTCAGTGCACTTAACATCAAAAATATCTTGAGTATCATTTAGAAGTTGAACGGTGTGGCGATTAACTTGGGGTGAATCACGATCAATGAAGATCAGTTTTTGTTCGTGTTCCAGTTGAATCTTACTCTGAAACAGAGAAAAAACATAGAAGCATGAAATGTGCAAATATTTTCGATATAATCGATGAATGTATTGAACGTATTTTAGGAATTTAATGAATATTGACAATATCACGAAATTAGTATGTTTAATAATTTTATCATCTATAAAATATGACTATGACAAAGACCTTGCTGTTAAGACTCCACCCGATCATATTTGAACTTTGATCATAAATTGAGCTATGTCAATTACTGAATTTAAATTTTCAAATTTAAATATTAGATGACAAAACTGATTACGCAAATAAAAAAGTTAGTCTGCAAATAACAGAAATGCAATTGATTTTTAAAAAAGTTGTGTTTGTTGACAGCCCTTTTAGTTCACTTATATGGTACACCTAAAAACATATCCAGATATGTTTTTTTTTTTCAAACAAAGGTTCAAAAAAAAATCAAAACAACAATACCTTATAAAACAGATAAAGTCCACCATCAAAAATTGATGAGAACATTTCACATTTGAAATGTGCGTAATTTATTGTAATTGAATTTATAGATTTGGCAATTTGGCAATGAATTTATTTCTTCAAATCAATTGCATGTGCAATTAGGATACTCATAAGTGAATCAGATTGCACGCAATCAATATTGATAAACTATTTATTCATTTCTTGACATTACGTCTTAACTATTTCTTCCTGAATTAGCAATTTAGTTTACAATATTTGTATAGTTTGGATCTTCAAAGAGAAAGAGATTAAATTATGTTTGAGATCTTACCAACTTGCAAAGTTCTTACAGCTCTAACGCTCGTTTTGCACGCAAGTTTAATCGATTGCTAGAGCATTTCTACGAGCGTAATTAACAAGTTGCGCTTTTCAAACACCACTTGGTAGTTGTATAGAACTGTCGCAAGTTTCCCTGCGTGTTTTTGATAAGGTCAAGGTTCAAAGTTATTGCTGACCCCACAAAATATAAATAAATTATTCACTGCTTAATGTTATATAACCCTTTCCAGGGTTATGCGGTTGATGCCGCAAATTAATTTGTTAACCGCCTAAAACAAACTAATTTACGCAGATAACGAATAATATTTAGTTCATAACGAGATACTAATTTAGTTTAAAACTTATCAGAAATAACTTCAACTTGAAAAGGAATACTTGTTAATAGTTTGAATATAATTGAGTGCGTGTTATAGGGGTTGAAATTAAGGTGGCGCGGTGGAAATTTAATTAATCAGTCGCGTCGGTCAGTGGTCGGTAACGTCATTGGTATAAACTGCAGCTTGTTACAGCCCAAAAGCGCGAAGACGTTGGCTTTAACGAGGAAAATGCGAAATGGCACATCGGATAATGTCGTTAATCGCCCAAGCATTGCCAGTGGACTGTGAATTAATTAATTAAGTTCTGCTTAAAGAGCACTACAATAATGGATTAATCAAATGCTAAAGCCTTGAACTTGAATTGAAATTTGCACAAAAAATGCCTACCGAGAAATTGCAATTAATAAAAGAAGCTCTAACATTGACAGAAAGCTAATGAAATTTTGAAGTCAGTTGATTGCGAATTGTTAATTACTCTGTTCGACACAATTAATAGCCGAGTGATGATAAAAAATATTCTGTAAAAATTGCTAAGTAAAATGGAACATTTTCCACTCAATGTCACGATTTATTTATAATTTAACTCAAAAGTTTCTGGCTCAAATTTCTTTTTTCTTTTCAATCAGTTTTCTTGTGAATGTTGGCATAAAATATGATTCATGTCAAAATAGAATAAAAATGGATGCAAATATTTCTGTTGCCCATTACAATTTTAAACAATACATTTATTTTATATTGTACTGAAGTTAGTTGTTGTGATATTGCGATGAGATATTATTATTTATTATGATATTGACTTAATAAATAACTTGCTGATGTACTATTTAATTTCAAATAAAAATAAAAATTGTTTTCCTATTAATTATTGCTTTAATAAATGTGCAATTCCAGGAAAATTTCTACTATTTACAAAAAAGCTCTAACATACAACAGTAAGTCTGTTTCCTTTTCACGCGATACTTGTAGCTATTTATAGAATCAATGCAAATCCAAAAAATAAACCTCATAAGCAATTTCTGTCTTACCACAGAATAAATTACAAAGTTATAAGTAGCTTTTACCACGACATATTCCTATTAGATATTTTGAGGTTAAAATTAAATTCTTCTCAAGCCTTTTAGTACTTGAATGATTAGAAAATTTGTTTCTATTTTTTTTCATATCAAATAGACCCTTTTAAAAAACTTTCCAAGCAGGTGACAAGCTACAAAATCAGAACATGTTATGTCCAAAATGCCACTTTCACTTCTTCCAAACTAAAAGCCTTTTGGTCTGTGTCACGACCTATAATATTCGAAAAAATATTTGGATTTCTAAGAAATGATATATCTATGAATGTTGCAATCTTTCAGAAAATAAGAATACGAATTGATGGCAATTTATATTCAATCACTTGCGGTAACATTCTGTGGTGATTGGTATTTTCTATTTTCCGCCGCAAATAACAATATTCTCGACGCGACACTACGAACATCCGTGGCTTCTACTAGCTTCGTTGAAAGAACAAAAGAGAAACGCACAAAAAAATCTGTTGCTATTGATATTGACATGGGTCCTAAAGAAAATCCTTAAAGAGTTACAGAAATAAAAATGCTTATTTTACGTTTTATTTGGAGATTTTGTTAGATGAATATTAAAAGTGAGCGAAAGGTCACTCAACATAAAAATTCAAATATATCCGACACATTATGAATATATTGCAACATAATTCTTATATTTACTCAATAGGATATGATGCAACATTGGAATACCAATTGTGTGAAAATGTGAATGAATCTGTTAGGAATTGCTGGAAATTCAGTTCTTTGCATTGGCCACTATCATGACATCGTAAGTCAGGTGGAATTGTAATCGCACATTATTTTATGTTGCTTTATAAATTTGTTTATTTACCTTAATAAAAACCGGCATGTATTGAAAATCCTGCCTAAGCGCAAAATTTGATTATGCATTAATTACGTACTGAGCAAACTGTGGACAATGCAATGGAATGCATATGATACCATTATGTTACCGACACTGGTTGCAAAACAAGAGTTATCTCTTGTGCAATATTCCTATAACGGTATGCAATTACTGAAATGGAATTGCAACTTCGTATTGAGGAATAAGCATAAATTTCACTGGAAGCGCTTGTTGTTGAAGAATATTTGTATGATAGTAATACACGGAATATAAGTATTGCCAAAGATGATTTAAAATATTTATGCATATTTTTTGAATTACAAACATAACAGTGAGTTTTTCATGCATTTATGAAAAATATCTCAGAAACTATGTAAACGCAAAATAACTGTTTTCGCGCAAGTGTTCGGAATTTGGTAATATCTAGGCACAATGTATGTAAAGAAAAGTGGCACAACCCCAACGTTCTAAAATGATGTAAAGCTTATAACCAAAGTAGTATTCAAGATACTCAAATAAAAAAAAATAATTTACTCACGCCGCATGACAGTAGAAGTCAATCATGTCAACCAAAACAATTGTACCAGCAAAAATCTGCTCAATTAATTATGTCAAAAATTAATTACAGATACACCAAGAAATAATTATTATAATCCAATTGAATAAAAAATGTAAACTATGTCCAATTATAATTGAATTATTTCTTAATATTTTTCTAGTCATTAAATGTAGTTAACAGTTTGACTGTTAGAGTAAATTAAGTTTTGCGAATTGACTTCAACTGATAGAATTCCAAAACAAAATAAAAGAACAATAAATAAATTTATCGTGTTATAGTTTGTTTTAAAAGACCTGTCACTAACCTAATATCAAAAACATTTTATTCCCCATTCGGCTTACAAACTTCTGAATTGTTTCACACTACTACAATAATATCAATCCCTAATGGTCCACTTCTTCATTGTGCCTTCATAATACTTTACTTTATTAGGCGTTTTTTCTCGGTCATACTTGTATTTATTTGCCATGTGCATACGTGTTCAAACTTACTTTTCTGAGCTGGGGATGATCATACTTTATGAAAATTTCGGAGTCATCTTGATGCCTAGGCGGATTGTCGTTCTCATCCAGCAGCTTTAGGGAGAGTCTCTTGCTTACATTTCGTTGTGTACCGTTGGCATCTTCGATAAAACACAAAACCGTGAAGTTTACCAGTTGCCCGGCGAAGCGTTTATTGTGCAAGTTGTGTTCGAAAACCGACCAACGTTGAACGTCTCGCTCTAAAGGTCGAAGCGTACGTATTCTCCATGTTTGTCTCTCATCTTTGTAATCATTTTTTACGTGATGGTGTAATTTTTCGTAAACATCTATATCGTTTTCATTTTCTTTCTTCGCGGAACTCAAAATCGGGGGTACTAAAGCAATCCGATCGTCTGTAATTGAAAACACATAATACAAATTTAAATGTGAACTTTGTTCACTTTATTTGGTTATTGATTTTTTTTTTATCTACTGACAATAGTTAATGATCACGAGAGTAGATTGAATAGATTTGCACAAGTTTCTTACCTTTGCCGACAATGGTGTAATTAATCTGATAGCCCGGGCATAGAGATTGAAGATAAGGCGACCCTAACGTTCCCACAATGGTCGATCGTTGGTTTTCGTAGATGCGATAATCGGCGGCTTGCCAGTAGCAAAGATCGGTTAAGAGGAAATCACATTCATCGCTCTTTGCACGTTGTGGGAGCTTCTTGCTTTCGCCCACGGGGCCAAACCTCATTAGATCTACTTTCAAAGTAGTAGTATCTTGGTGACCACTGCTGTCTTCAACAGATATTTTAACCGAAGCTGTGGTAAGGTCTGAAATTATCAAATAAGACCATCATGTACATTAGAAACCAATTAAAATAAATATTACTCTTTTTTTCTTTTCTTATTTAGACCGAGAAGATTTAATAACGCAAACAGCACACGAAGCTTTCATGTAATGTCTCTATTACTTCCAAAAAAAAAACGTGCAATTTTTAAACTTATATTACTATTCTGTAATTTTCGAATATTTATAAAATATTTTAGAAAGGTTCTTAGAAGCAACTTTGTAAAAATCTTGGAATAATTTTGAATAAAAGTAGACATTTTATTAAAATTTTAATATATTATAAAATATAAGCTTTGGAACGTGCCAATCTATTTTGAAATATATTGGTAAATTTGGTAGTGCCAGAAGAAAAAACCTAAAACCTAGCATTAAATACCTACTTTTATATTCCCGATGCTGATGCAAAAAGGTATCAGTGAAAGCTAAATTGTTGCCGTCTACAATCTCGAAGTGATTTCTGTTGCCCTGCAGCACATACTTTAGTGTTTTGTTGGCGCCCAGGATGCGTTGAGTATCTTGAACATTGTTCGAATCTTTTCTATCCTTCTCGGCACCGAGTCCATCTTTTCCGCTCCCATCATGCTGCAGTGTGTAGAGATGAGTAAGGACACGATTCTCTTTATTAACGAAAGATGGAATCGTTAACTTGAGGTTACCCATGGAGAAATACACGCCACATGCTTGGTGCACATCTGGAAATGAGAAAAAGCACAGACGGACAGTGATTAAAACGAAAAAAATCATGATGAACGATTTAATCGAGACTTGCTATTAGGAATGTGCCACGCACCCGCGTATTTAATATATCACAGTATGTGACTTTTTTCAGAATCCCAGCTGGAAATTACAACATACTCTTGTGCAAACAAATGAGAATTTAAATATTTATACAAACATTTATACAAGATTTAATTTTAATAACTAGGCGCATGTTTTTGCATTGATTTTTATTTATTTAAGAGTGAGACGTGACGTGATGCAATATTCAATTAAACTCTCTCACATTTGGTTGTCAAATTGCATGAATCATATTAGATTTTGTATCTTTTCAGGGTTTAGAGCAGCATTCGAGATTGTTCCTACTTTGGCACATCAATCTGCTAATACAGATAAAACAGATGCATTTGCGGATATAGAATCGTGTAGTGCCATTAAATAAAATTGTGAAATAGTTCATAATATTAAAGACATGTTCTTTTTATTTGAAGTGGTTCTAGATGCAGTGACTTTTTTGAAATAACAGAAGCAGTAAAACGTAAGGCTCTTTCAAATTGTTAAGCGCGTTACTTGTAATTAAAAACGCCGTTATTATATTATATTTTGGTATTCATTGTTTTGTAAGCTTTCACGTCAAACTAGTTGATTTTTAATACCTTAATATAAACTGATTTATTCTAAATGCAAGAAAAATATATAATTTAATAAGTTTAATATATATTAGCAGGTCCAAAAAGTAGAAAACAAAAATATTCAAACATTTCGTTGGCATTCTTTTCAGTTTTTATTTAAAACAGTGACAATAGAGTGAGACTTTTATGAGTGACTTTGCATTCAAAATTTGCAGAGGTATCCAATTTGTCACATGCAACAAGACAAACTCAATATAGACTTATTACAGTATTTGAATTTTTTGATTCAAAACAGTATTTTTCTAGATATAGATACAATTGTCTTCATTTTCTAATAAAAATAACTCTAAGAATATTCTTGTCTTAATCTAATCAATGTCATCATAAACGATTTTGACAAGTTACCAATTACCCTTTCAGTAGTGAAGCTTATAATATTCGGCTTATTGTCTTCTTCATACTATACTGATACTGAAGAAGTATAACTATAACACTTGCTAAATATTAATTTGCAGAACCTTTTCGAACGAACGTTGTAGAACGATTCTAAAGAGGGCAACGTACCGAAAACGTTATAACAAGTGAATATTAATAAGTGTTATAGTGAAATTTTATCAACACAATGAATATTAAAGACTTCGTAACGGCACTCAACGATATTTAGATTTATTTAACATTTTAACTTGGATGACATATAATTCAGATATATAACAGAGGTGAAAGCCATGAACCTGGAAAAAACAACACAACTCAACAATTTGTACTAATTTAACAGTTTTGGGTACCGAAATTGCTAATATCAGTTAAAAAGAGTAAAGTTAACTCTATATTTCTATTTCTAACTCTGATATAAAGTAAATGTTGCCCCTGTGAAATTAATTTAGAGAACAAATATAACATTCAATTCAATCAGTGTTACAATTCTTTCTATACATAAATGTATTACTTTTCCTTGCATGCAAAATTGTGCTTCTTTCCATTATTGATCTGCAGTACTAGTATATACTTTATATACTCGGTGGCTCACACTATAAATTATTACCAAATTCCTGTGCAGAAAATTTTATCATATTTCTACCATTAACTATAGATTCAATTAAAGACATTATAAAGCAGAACAACGTAAATCAATAAAGTAATTTGTTGAAAAATTGCTAGTTTCATTATATAATTATCGATTTACAATTGCAAGTCATCGGTTTATTTTCAACAGACTAGAAAAATACTTGTTTTACCTGCGTGTTAAACAAGTTCAAGGTTACAATGCTATGAAGAATTGAATATTTACTGTTTGACCAAAGAAAATGAACTATTTAAAATAAAGGTGTATATATCGTCATGCTGAACTTTACAAATAACAAATCTTATATTTTCAATTTCCTGTAACTTCATTAATATATACATTTATGGTATTAAGAGTTTATCACTAGAGACTCATTATTGAAAATGGAAAATGCTTACAACAGCTGTGAAGGTGAAATCCAGGTGGCAGGTGCAATATTGTAAAACCTAACGAGGCGCTGAGGAGTGTGAAGGTTGCATGAAAATGTAACGATCGTTTGCACGCACACTCACAAATTTAAATCCAAAACGTCCATGCATTAATACATCCTAACTTTTTACCATTAATTCAGGGAATAAATAATTTTGCCATGTAAATAATTACAACTGGAATATAAATCAAGCTGCCTCGGTAGCACACATGACAACGACACATCACGATTGCAAATGAATTAGTGTTTAAAAAGAGTCAATCTCCATAAAAAGAAAGAATCCAAGAGTCAGGAATAAAGTTGGCAATATTCCGAGAAATTAAAGAAACCGAAAAATAAATTAATATGTACGTATGTACAAAGGTTACTGCGTTAACTAAACAATTAAAATTCACCTTTTAACCTTTTGAATTCATATTATGTGCATTTTAAATCACCTTAAATATGTATAACCTGCGGGTTGAATTATCCTTAGTTGAATATTGGCGGCATTGTGATACGTACTGAATTGACAAAATATAAGCGTTTCATAGACACACGTTCTTATTAAACACGGACAAAACAAGAAAAACTTAAATTTTATGTATACTTAAACCAAATGGTGGTGCTTAGTAAAATCCAATTTTTTCGTGATTGTTCTTTCCTGAAGACATGCCTTCCATTGCATGTCACAGGCACCCAAAGTTGCTCCAAAAATGCTTTGATTTGTTTCATAAACGCAGCCCTCGCATGCTCCAAATATTACATTCCAGTTTATATAGTAAGCAACATGCTGTTGTAGACAAGGAGGAAAAGGTTGCTTATTTGGCTTGATTTAACTTGATATTTTAGTTACAACTGGCATTAGTGGGCGTTAAGAACCTAACATGTGAAAAAGTTATCGGAATTATTCTAAACTATCTACGTTCGATAATTTATGGGGGTACATTTCCAGTTGCTATATGTGGAGCAATGTGTTTAGCGGGGTTAGATCAATATTATATTAAACTATTATGAATATAATATATATATATATATATATTTTTTTTTATTTATAGAACGTTATTTGGAAAGATTGACATCAAAGGGTTTATTCTTTTAAATTTCATGGTAGCGGCTACCATTTTCTGTGAAAGCAAAAGAAACAGACAACTCAATGCATATATGACTTGCACTATTGTAAATATAAAATAAATGTTTCTTAAATAGTTAAGGAAATTTAAGTTTTAAACTTAAAGATTGGATAGGGCCTTGACGGCAGGAACTTTTTCATAGTGGTATCTTACTTTTTGCATTTTGCATTTTAATGCTTTCTTTCACAGAGATAATGTAATAGATTTTCAGTTCCGTAGATAAATATTTATTACACATTTTTAAACATAAATCTTTAGTATGAAAGCGGGCATTAAAGACATGCTTAAGCATTTTAATTTTTTTATTATTTTTATTTATAATTTATTGGAAAATTTTATTTAATATTTTCTTTCACTGACTAGAGGCACATTCAAAATAGTGTCGTTCTATTAAATTTATTAAAGATACAAAGATACAGATAATGTAAGAAGATTTCCATTTTCTGAATTCATAATACCTACTTTTAGACAATGGAAATCGTGGTAAATGAACTGGAATCAAACAATTGGATAACTAGAAGTCCCATCCGTGACACATTAAAATTTATGATTGTAAATGGATTAGTCATGTATTTTCTGGCGCAAGAGAAGCTTAAATCTTTGAACTTTTGGTAAGCTTTGAAACTCTCCATCTTTCATCTGTGAACATTTCTACGAATAGTGTGAGAATTTTGTTTAATTTCAGGTTCTATGATATAAAACCAATTAAGAAAAATGACAACAAAGAAAATAGAACTAATATCCACCAATGCCCCACCAACAATATCTGTATAGATTATCTGAAGAATGATTTCTGGAAATACTTTGTTATTGGTTATGGCTTGAATGTCGTCAAACTTCTAATGAAGCAATCAGCTAATGTGCTAAAAACTCCAAAATCATTGCCATTATATTTATTAAAGCTGAAACATTTTAAATTTGGATCTGTTTTGGGTCTGTACGCTGTTATTTATCGTGTAAGTACATTCTTTATTTAGGGTAATACCAAGGTCATGAAATCGATGCCTTGAAAATGTACTTTTACTGATGCATTGTCATTTACTTTATGAGATTTTGCATTAAGAAGTCACTAACTCCATGCATGTTAACAGTACATAATGAGCAATCTGATAAAAATCGATTCGGTTCCCGGTGCACACCGAAGGGCAGTGCATTCTGGAATTGCTGGCGTGTTAGCTGGCAGCACTTACATAATCGAACCAAATTTACAATTTGGACTGACGGCGTTGGTAACACTGCTACAGGTAAAACTATTAATGACTTAATCTAAAAATAGAAAGCTTAAGTAAATAAAATACGTTAATGTCTTTAATATTTTGCAGATATTTTACGAGAAAATTAAAAAAACAACTTTTTCTGAAAGCATGTGGAAGAATGTTCCAGGTGCAGAAATAAGTTTCGTCATAGCAATCTCCTATCTAAATGTTTGTTTCATTTGCAATTCTACTGCGTTTTATAAAACCGACTGCAGATTTTTATATGATACATTCACAGGTCATATGTATGAACACTACATATATCAAATTGTACTTTAATTAAATTTGTTTTTGTTTTAGAGCGAGCAAATTGCGAGAAATTATTTTAAAAGAAATGAATCTCATATAATATTGATTTGATACATTAATAGTAACACATGTTGTATAATTTATCTGATGCGATATATTTATATTGCAATCAATTTATAAATATTGATAATGCATTTAATTGCGGGTTATAGCATGGAGAAACGTTGCACAAGAAACGTAATTAATAATTATTAATTATAAAATTATAAATTTGTCTAATTTAGTTCAATCTATTCTCAAATGCACAAGGTTTATTAACAGAAGATGCGCCAGAACTTTAAATTTTCAAATAATTTCTGATAGTAAAAATGGAAATTAAATAATATATAACGTTTCTATTCTACCCGAATTATATTAACATTATAGTTATAGTTATTAAACAATATTTCGGTAACTTTCCGTTACAGTATGACTCATTCATATGATTTGATTTAAAAGAACATTAAAAAAAAAAGAAATTAGTTGTCCACGGATTAACACTACCTTGTTTATAAAAAAAAAATTACAGTGTTTTAATTAAAATATTCACCTATGTCATTCTTATAAATTCAAATACACAACACATACTAACAAATAATAAACAAACAAATAAATAATTAATATTTGTAAACATATCGTGAATACAAAGAGTACAGGGTTACCCTTTAACATATTGCTGTTTTCACCCCTAAGTGAAAAATACTGTCTGCCATTCAGTCTACCACTTTTATCCCTATACTGTCTGGCCAAAGCACGTAAAGCCACATCTTGTTCAAGTGAATGTCGGATATGCAAACAGCGTGTCCAAGTGCGTTCATACGTTCCACGTTTCATGGTGGCAGCGAGGTGGCAGCGAGGTGGCAGCGAGGTGGCAGCGAGGTGGCAGGCGTCGGATGCCAGCAACTAATAGTAGCAATGCATGTAAATCCAAATAATATGGTAATGCGATGAGGGACGCTCACTAGTTGCATGGATGAGCGGATAGTAAAAAACGCGAGCTGTCCGAACCTACTGTGGCATCATTATTTGATTTCCCCGTCAAGTTGCTTGGTTGCATGTTTATATTGCTTTCCTGAATTTAATACATTTCTACTTTTACAGCGCTGCGCATCGCTACGCCTCGCCGTCCAGAGAAAAATAGTGATAAGGTCATCTATGATTCATCTCTACTGGCGAGACTAGTAGATGAGGAATGGATGACTAGCTGATTCCACCGAGCAAATTAGTAAACTATCCTCGGATATATGACAATATGGAAATTGCAATTGAACAAAAACAGTATTCCCACTTGATTTCTATTAAAAGTTTAATAACACAAATATAATTATATGTTGTCCAGCAGTGAAACAGAAAATCTCCGTCAACAAATAGCTCAGTTAAATCATAGCAAACTTGTGGAATTCCGATGAATCCTTGTTTTCTCTCATTCGTAGCTCGAAGCGAAAACGACTTCATCAACACAGGAGAGAGAGGACTCGAACAATGCCAAAGTTTTTATCATTCTAAGAGTCCTTGGATTTGATCTAAGACACATTGCCTACCAAAATCATGATTTCAATGACTACCAAAGACAAATGTATATTTTCTTTTTTTTTTATTCACTTTTTTAGTTACTAGTGTCTTCAAAAGGGTGTAAATTAAATTATAAAAATTTATTTCCACATTTCATTAAATTTGTTTTTTTTTGTTATTGCCAAAAATGAAATTAAACTTGTATAGTTTGCTGTTATTTTATACTATGTTAAGTGTATTGATTTTTCTATTTATTATTCTGAACTTGGTCGTTAGTCCTCTAAACTGTAAAATAATTCATAAAATTTTCTCCGCACTTTAACGTTTCATAAACTCTTATTAACTTTTCTAGTAGATGAAAACAAAAAATACATAATATGACAACAACTTCATAAAAAATAACTCACCAGAAAGTGTTTGAAGTAAGAGTATTAAAGTCAACCGCATTTTGTATTTATTTCTACTTTCACTGACAGAAAACAAATTACAAGTCAATCAATGTCATTTGCGAATACATAAATCACGATATCAAACATTAAACAATTGATTAAACTGTGCATTATTTATTTAATTAAAATACAACTGGAGTTTGACGCTATGTTTACGTGTTTTATGCAATTTAACGTGACAACGATGGACATATGCAGGACGCGCGTAACGTACTGGTTGAACGATTGTCAACGCGTAAGTTCCAGGACTGTTTTTCTCACATGAACGAAGCAGGACTATTCGACGCTCTGCATGAAACCTACGGCGTGCAGGACTATGCGCAGCGTCGCTGTGGCTTCAAGCGTCGCAACGCCCACGCATACCACGTCTGACGTTCACTTCCTCGGTATTCTACGATCGTTCTGATATATATGCACACTTTCGTGCCAAAGCAAAGGTGTACGCGCATTGTGTATACTAAGTGTATTCACGCGCCTTGGTGAGTTATCCTGATATGAGATGGTGTTCACCATGCGGAGAATAAAATGAACAACGAGGTTAAAAGAAAAGGGGAAAGACTGTTGAAAAAAGAGCATCTAACTAGAAAGAATATCATAGATAGTGAATTTTGTGGACATGATTTGCCATTCACACTTATTTTATTATTCAGAGGTCTTTTTAAATATATGTTGTACTGTTTTTAGTGAAATGTGAATAAAAAAAGAAGTTTAAGAGGAAAATTTAATTACGAAATATTTTACGAGAGCTTGGAAGCTTAGTTTTTGGGGCAACCATTTATGAGAGAGAAATGCGCCTGGGCGGGTCGCATTTGATGCATATTCATTTGAATAGGATTCACCAGAGCATGATTGCCTCAAATCATGCACAGTGTGGTGACTTCTTTCGTTATAAATCACATAGATTCTCAAAAACCTGCTCTAATTCTAATTAATTTGGTGTGGAATATATATGCGCGGTATATATATCAAGGTCTATTTTGTAAGAATCTTGCTGTAACTGGAATATAATCTTGAGTTACGCTTCACTAATTCCCAATTGACTTCGCAGAAAGCTGCGAAATAAGGCAATAAACACTTATTTCAAGACATACTATCTTACTTTGAAGATAATTTCATGCATTTACATTTAGCAAGTTAATTTCAACGTAAATATGATTATAAATTGTGCAATCTTAATATGTTACAAATCCCATAAGAATATAATAGTTTAAAATCTCATTTACGCAATTAGAGCGTAATTGAAACTCTCATCATCGTGTTATTTATTTTTCTATGATATTCTGTTGTAGCAAAGTAATTTTATTCTCAAAGAATTTAAGCGAATAATTTGTTTACAGTAATATGTGGTTTTTTTATCAATAACAAACATATTCATGCATTTATACAGATGGAAATTTTTGAAACCGTAGTTTTCTTATGAGTTGATATATCGTTATAAACTAAAGCCCCAAAAACTAAGCTTCCAAGCTCACGTAAAATATTTCGAAATTTCAAAATATTTTGGCATTAGATAAAGACAATATTCCAAAAGAGTAACGGTAGGCGATGATACTAGATGCAAAAATAAAGCAAAAAACTTTGAGCTTATTAATAAAACTTTGCCGTATTTTAATATAATAATCACTTTACAGAATACTGAATTTAGTTGCTTATCTCAGTTTCAAATTTATCTACTTTTTTTAATTAAAAATGTATTTCTTATCTCTCTCATTTATCATCAATTTATATTTTTAAGACATACTTCAGTTCTTACAACTAACATTGTTTGTCGTAACTACAACATGTTGTTGTTGTTCTACACAAAATCTTGCCAGTACAAGTATACAAAATATCTACAAATGTGTGCTAATCTTCTGCTTCTCGTATTAAAAAAATTAAAGAATTTTTATGCATAATAAATTAAATTGACAAATTCGTTTAAAACCGAAGCGTTAAGAGCCAAAATATGTTTTTTGTGTTTGTGCAAGAGTACTAAAAACACGAGAACGAATAAAAAAAAAATAGGAAAAGCTTCAGATGATCATGGAATGATTTGATAGCATTCCTGAAAATAACTAACCGCAAATATCGACAGCTAATCCCCGAAGCACCTCGGAGTAAAAATAATGATCTACGAAAACGAACATGATCTTCTAGAAAACACGAAGATTACGCAATTTTATAGAAATTGACCTCAGGTATTTCCAAGATGCTATTACTATATAATTAATTATAAATTCTCTCAAAATCTATTTAAAAAATCATACAAACAATATAAATAAATTCAGACAACCACGATTAAAATATCTACCAGTCACCCCTCTGAATTTATGAAGAAATCCTTTAATGGCAGTTATATTGCGTTCTATCCAACGGCATTTCAATTTTTGTTGCGCCATTCCGATTTTTTAATGCGTCATATCATCCAATTCTAGCAAAAAATTACACTAACATTTGGTCAGGTCGTTTCTGCAAAATTGAAAGAAAATTAATCTTTATGGTATGACGAAACCACACGAGTCGAACATTTGTGCTGAATTGCAAAGAAAATCTAAATGATTAAGATCTGAAACAAAACTGTACTATGAAATACAGATGATTTTACTACGAATATAATACTTGTATAGTAATCGTATAATATTTCGATTAGTTTAGCGAAGTGCAATGTTTCGTGTGTTTCATCATTTGCTAATATTTATATTGACGACAAATATAGCTATAAACCAGCAAGCATAAACGATAAATTAACCAGTACATTCGGGATTTTATATCCTTGTACTTTCAAAAATCCAATATTGGGCGTAGGACTGCATTGAATAAATTAATATAACTGGCCATAAACGTTAGCGATCGTTCCACACTAAATTTGAAGGTTCCATTGTATATAAGAATGAAAAGTGTTTGTTTTTTAAATGCCACTAACCCTATACGGGAGACTTAAAATATTATTAGGCTTAAATTCCAAAGTTAAAGAGAAATTACCACACCAAATGTTATGTAATTTTAGTGTTAATTTTCAATAGTTAATTAAATTCTTAAATACTTCAAAATATTGTAATGTTGTATATTTTCAATTATTGACTTTGCTATTGTTGGCAGTTAACACAACTTGCAAACAATATACATTATGTATATCCTTTCGCATTGTAAATATTACACAAATGTGCCCTATCTGAATATAGAATGTAATAGAATGTAAACAATGACGAAAGGCACAACGAGGCAACTAAATTAAATTGCCATGGTGAACATTGTAACCCTATACAAGCCATATCGACTTCATTAATTGTGATATTTAATCAGCTATCTTCTAACAAAATATTTTCATATTAAGTGCTTTCAAAATTAGGAGCTTTAAAGTAGCATAAAATATATATTAATGTACGTCAAGATATTTATCCAACCAGTTTTAAAAGATGATTTTAATTAAGCATTCATAATGAAAGTTTTAATTATTCTCCATATATTTGATATGTAAGAACGGGGAATAATCATCAATTCTGTGCGATTTCTCACTCAAACAAGGGAAGAAAACTGTTATGTATAGATGCTATATTGAATTATATTTTAGTATTTTGTCAAAGATGAAATTCATGCCAATAGAGAATATAGATGTTTAGAATAATTAAAATGAATAAATATTCTAGCTTTAAACGATAAGATAGAAAAGTGAAAATTATGTTAAACGATTCCCTGAAGATGTAAAATCACAATACATGGATTACCATGTAATTTATCTTGCTTTATTATTTAAACTGCAAAATTTGTACAGCATTTATGAGAATTCAGTCCATACAATTTCGACTCCTTATCATAAGAACGAACGATTGTACTTAATCCCATTCTTGAAGTTTCATTCAACTTTCCTCCATTCTCATATTCCTTCTCTTCTATGCTGCATCGACCCACGCAAAAATGTGCAGGCAAATGGTCGCAACCTAATAACATGCACGTACGAATAGCTGGTGGAAACGCAATAACCGTAAACGTAATTTAAACATAATTCCTTAATGCGCTCGTCATTATGCACAACGCATAATACTTCACAGGGTGAAGACACAGGAATTGGATTCGCCTAAGAAGCACATTATTGCAGCACGGTAGTTTATGGGCCTTTACATAATTCCAGAGGCAGGGGTAAGTCTTCTTCGACTCCTCACTCAAGGGGAACACATTACTATCAAACCTTAGAAACAAGGGAGCACTATAAACTTAGGAATGGTGACAATAGGCCCATGCATATGTGCTCCAAAAGACCTATATATTCTTTTGTATTTTAAATATAAACAAACGCAACATATAAATGCGTTTAAGCAAATATAATGCAATTACAATATTAACCTATCACTAATTTTGTAAATTGAACTGTCCAATGATTTCTATACATGTTCGGAATACGTATAGTAAACACTGGATCACTATACACCAAATTTTAAAAAATTAATTAGTAAAAATTACATTACTTTTTACTATGATTTAGAAAATAATTACTAACATTAACAGTGTACTTCAATACAAAATCTGAAATTTCTTTGTTGCATAGTTGTTAATGATTTATACATCTACAGGTTCCTTATTCTTCTTCTTCTTTTTCTTCTTGGGCGGTTCATCACTAATTGATTCACCATTTCCATTTTCTTGTACAATCGATCCATTTGCACCATTTTCTTCAGGTGCACTTTCACTCTTCCTCTTCTTCCTTTTCTTCTCGGATGTTGATTTATTCAATTCAACTTCTTTGCCAACTTCATCCATCGCTTCCTTCATGACCGCAATATTCTTTTTCGGAATATCACCATTTTCGTAAAATTTGAGCCTATCTTCCACTTGTTGACGTAACAATTCACCAAAGACTTTCGTTTGGTTTTCAGCGAAGCAATCAATGCGCGAAGCAATTGAGCATTTGTTTGCTAAATAACGAGAAATACGACCCTTGTTCTTGGCGCCGGCACGACCTATGAATGTAGAATGATACAAAAGTCCGTATTTTGGAGTGTTACCTCTAGTTTTCAATGCTCGGAAGAGAGCCTTTTCAGCACCCAAAATTTGCACTGTGGAAGCGGGACACTTTGCCAAATTTGTTAAAGACCCAGCGTGAGAAATGAGACGAGCGCCAACCTGATCACCAATTAAAGTAGCCAAATTCGGAGCAACATCACTCATCTTAGTTCGGAGATACTCAGCCAATTCCTTGCGATAGTCAGCCAATGAAACAACACGTGAAGCAAACATTTCAATGTTAAGTAGGTCAACAACACTGATGTCCATGCCCATAGAAGAGCGGGACGCGTCAAGAATAGCTTGAGCTTTCCCAGAGTCCATAGTGATTTCTTCTAGTCCAGGTAGTGATTCCTCACTTAAGTCCTTACGATTTTTAATGAACTTTGAAAGACGAGCGAAAGTATAATTTTCAGGAACAATTTTCACCAACTCTGGAAAGTGGTACGAATACCACTCCCTAAATCACAAAATACAATTAAAAAATAATTACACAATATGTAACAAGATCAGCTCAAACATACCTGATTCTCATAGAAAATGTATTAACATCTTTGTCCAACTGATCCAACAGTGCAATACTTTGAATAATCATATTGTCTACTCTGTGGACATTGAACTTAACTTTAGCTCTGGAATATGAGTGGCCTAGACCCAATTGTGCAACAGCAGCACTCTTTGCAGTAAATCCTTTAGTCAAGTTGTGGAAATGATACCTGATTCCACGTATAATTTCTGGTACAGGACCTGTATGACTGCATGGGATACCAAGTACTTCAGTAATTGCTGCACCTAATTTAGAATCAGCAACACCAAGCTGTGTTTTCTTCCTCTTGGAAATAGCAATAGTAATAAACTGCTGAAGTTCTTCAGGAACAATCCCTTCTGAGATTGCATTGATGTTTTCCAATGCAGTGATAGCACTCTTGAATGGAGAGAAACTTACAAGTTTGACAATGCTGTTAAAACGACCCAAGTCTGTTACGGCGGCCTCAACTTGAGGCAAAAGCAAGCCGATTTCTTCAAATTCTTCCACTTTAAATATACCGTAGCCAGCGGCGTGCTCGTAGAGAATAAACAACTTAGACTAAAAAATAGACTTTGTTAGGACCACGTTGTATTCGAGAGGTTACGTTTACACAAATTTTCATAAACACCTAACAGAAAAATTAAATACTTCATAAAGATAAAATTATTAAAGTTTATCTTACCATTATTAAAGATATTGAAACAACATAAAACCATAAATACTTAAGACACAATTATCAAGTTGTTAAGCATGAAAAACACCAACCACGCGGCGCCTTCGCAAGCGTACAAACAAGATTGAGTGAAGATGGCACTCGCAGCGTTTGCAAGTTACGCCATATGCAGCAAAAAACGGAAGTAAATATTTTTAAAAATTTATCGGGTCAATTCAATTTTCCGTCTAATGTCAAAGATTTAACACGATTCTCCCGTTTTCTTTATCATTCAAACAAAATATGAAGTTGTATTCACACACATAAGAAATATAATCAACCATTAATGAAATTTGTTTCTATTATTGTTTAATAAGCTTATAGTAGACATATAAAATGAAAGACTGTTGCATCTTTTGGTTCTTAACACAATGTGAATATAAATAAGTTAAGCTGTAATTAAAATCGCCATAAATATTAAGTTACTAGATTGAAAATCCGAGAGTAAAACAACCAAATTACTTAGTTAATTAGCTAATTTGCAATTTTTGAATATTCCTCTTATTGTCTATTTTGAGGATCACAGTAGACATCTGCTAAATGTTCAACTGATTCAATTGCATTCTGCCGATTAAAAGAGCTGATTGAATTACGGCTGCAAATACTGATATTACTGGCGCTAAGCATGCGTGATTTATGCGGTGGCGAGGAACCAGAATCAGAAAAACTACCCTCTATTGTTCTTGTACTACGCTCAGGGGAACAAGATTGAAATGAAGCCATTGAGAGAGCTAAACTGTTTGAGCTATGAGATTGACATTGTACAAACCCAGGGGATTTAGAAGGAGTCGAATTATCTGAAACCAACGGTGTGCTCTCATTATCACTGGTATCGTTAAGTTCCGGATTGGAATAGAGGTATTTTTCTTTGAGAATATGTTCAAAAGATTTTTTATGCTGGCGTCGTGAGTTATCAATAGATCTGGATCGATTCCTTGAAGTCATCATAGAATCCTTTAGTACCAGACTTGTAGGCCGTTGTTTCTTCACGTCGTAATAAACTACAGTGTTCTTGTTATTGGGTTTGGTTGGATCCGGTGTCGTTTGTTTTATTACCACGTGCTTCTGAGATTTGTTAGTCACTGGGTTGTCACTCTTTAAATTATTTAATTTGATACTGCTCCGGCGGTCCATCACTAAAATTTGAAATATTAAATTTCTAGGTACGGATGTAGTAACTTCAAGTACCTGGTGATAAATGCGGGCTACTGCATCGTGAACTATCCGCACTGATAGGTTCAGATTGACCGGAAATAGAAATTGTCACTGGCTGCCAATTTCCGATTGGGGACGACTGCAGGATAACAAAATCCGTTTCTCCAAAACCGCAAGCGCTATTTGCACGTGATCGAATATTTTCGTTTCCTTCTACGAACAGAAAGCAAGCTACTACATCTAATTAAATATAGGCCTAGTGTAAACAAGATAGCAGCGGAAATTAAACAAAGATTTTGAAATAAAAACGTACGTCAGAAAAGAGCAATTATAATGTAAGACTGGCATGAATTAGATTTGACTTATGATCTTCAATACTAAATTGTTGAGTTCATCAGTTATACGTTATCTAACACAGGTGTATCTACTATTCTTCATATGACATAAAATAAAAATGAGGTAAAAACCTACTATTATGGTACTTTGGCAAAATGACGGCGCAATTAATTAATAATAATTAATTCGGGTTTTCAAAAGTGCATGTGATTAGATACCTATTAGAGCTGCAAGCTACGAATTGATTTGCTAAACTACAACAATTACCACTAATTGAAGCAAACTACAGACATCACAAAATACTTCGTTCAATCATGCTTAGCTATAAAATAATGTATAATAATTACATGAGGTATATGTTTACAAAAAATTTATAAACTGTGGATACTGGATTTCGATTGGATGAAGTTAGTTCATTTAATTTGTATTAGCTATTTGTTCAAAATGTTGTAAGGAACATTGACTACACATCAACTCTAAACATCCAGATAAATAATACTTTAAAATATAATTCATAATACAGCTAGTTTTCAAAACTCATCTAATACCAAGACCACTTCAAAGTAAAAATTTCAAATTTTCTATAAACACAAAATATGCATGTGGCAGACGAATCAAATGTTATGTTAAAATATCCCAACATTAATGACACAACTGGCTCAAGGTGTATACTGTTCTCAAATAATACTTTAGGTAATTATTCCACCTTTTGTTCAAAATATTTTGCATTTTCAAAAGATTTTCCTACTGCTTCTGATGGAGTGATGAAGTTTTCAACCGAGAAGCATTACTGATTGTTTGTGGTTCAAGTATCATAATAGTAGGTTCAACATAATCGCCCGTGTTAATGCTCATATTTTTGGAATTCGTATTCCTAGGGGCTTGGGATTCAGGTACGCTATTATGCTTAGTTTTAAGTATGGCGCGATGCGCTCCATCTTCACCTTGTGAACTATCTGGACTTGGATGAATGACAAAGGTTCGGGGGATGTCGCCCTCCACTAGTTCAGAGTTATCCTCTGCTTCTTCCATGACGTCTTCACAGGCTTCTTCGTTTAAAGTTTGAAGTGCCCCACATATCATTTGTTCCTCCAAAGTTACCTAAACCAATGTTACAGATAACTCATAACTGAATAGATATAAAAACATTGTGATAGACATATTGAACAGTTCATGCCACTATGCAGAAGAAATATTTTACCTGATACTACTCCAGAGTTTTATAAAGAAGCAGAAGAGAGAGTAATATTAGAAATGTATCAAATGCATAATTCATTACATAAACGTTACCTGTTTCTCGATTACGCTTTGTTTAGTTCGCTGAGCAGCAACGTCATTTTGTATTTTAGTCTCATCGCGATCACCCTTTGTTGATACTAAAACCAACAAGCATAATCAAGAGAAAGTAAATATTTAACAAAACCAAATTACCTTTTCTTTCTTGGTGGCTTCCACTTGGTAACTGGTTTGGACCAACAGAAAACCTAACATTTCTCGCCTCATCTTGCCGGCCAATTTGGGTAAGCTCATGCTCTCTCAGTGAAACAATAATAACTTTGAGCATCTCCCAATCACCAAATGTCATTTTTACTAATTTCTTCAGTTCTTCTAAGTCACAGTGTAAAAGAACACGTCCATTAACGTTATTTTTACGCACTATATCCTGATAGTTTCGCAGAGACTCTGGTGAAAACTCATGCATTTTCTCGAGGAGTTTGCATACGCCTTCAACATTCATCGTAGATAGCTTTGTATCCAAAAAATCGGGAGCTAACGATATAATTGGATAATGTGGCATTGGAGAAGCTTGATGCATAGAAAGATGATCTCCCCATGGCTGCCATGCTTGCGGAGAATACATAGACATTTGCATAGGTATTGCGGGTGCTGCCTGAGGACGATTAATACTTCGCTGACGACGTGATAGTGGATGTCGCTGAGCCGACCAGTCTGAAGCGCTTTGTGACCATGGTGTATTTTGAGAAACGTTCATATTACGATAAGGTGTCATCATATTGTTGGAATCTGTGTAGCCTTGTGTTTCTTCTTTGATAACTTTTTTCAAATATGGATCCAAATTAATTGTAAACGGCAAGAAAATTTTTAAATCACTGATTAATAATGTAGACTTGTGAAATGTTAGAAAATAATCAAATTTCCGTTCATCTCTATCCAATTCCAACAAAGGTTCGACATCCTTCAGCGTAGGAATCATTGGACGCACCCTACAAAACATTTCGAATTAATTTAATATAATCTAGGTATGTTAATATATTCTTCCTACTTATCATAGATGGCTTTCAAAGAAAAATTGTCTTCCATTGTGTCTTCAAATAAATCATATTGATATATTATCCATGAAGTTCTAAATGGCCACTGTTCAGTGATGTTAATCCAAGATGCCAATCTATACCACGAGAAATCAATTTGAAACGCTTTGAGCAAACGACCTGTGATATAGACCACATTCATCAGTCGTCGCATAGATCTAGGGTTTACATCACTAAAGTAATCATCGGTTAGAAGCATTTTAGTGAGATCCTGAGCTCCTCCAATGCGATTCAAGTTAGATCCAATCGAGCTTGCAATAGACTCCGATCCTTTCAATTTACGTGATCCTTTACGCCCTCCAAACTTCGTAGACAATTTCTCAGTTGATGACATTAACGCATTCTCCGAAGAAAGCCGACGAGCTGAAAGCTATCTCAAAAAAGTAAGGTAAGTCACATTGATTTCACGTAAAAACACTCACAGATCGACCTGTTACGCTGAGACTATCATCATTCGAAGCTGATTGAAAAGTGTTCTTTCGATGAGCTAATGCAGTTTTCTGCGCTTCTTTAAATTTCCTCAACCCGGAATTTTGCAGATAAAAAGGAAGATGTACCATATTATTCAAGTATCCATGCCCGCCAATATTACTCTCGCTAAAGAGGCGACGAGAATTCATTTCCACAGCCTTTGAGATAACATGAGGATCAATGGCAAGTATTACAATAAACGGCGAATTTGCATCAGAGAAGAGCATATGAACAGCATCCAACACAAGAAGAACCTTGTCTTGTTCACTACTATCCAATCCATCCACTACAATAACTAGGCGTGTTTGTTGTGATGATAGAGAATCTAAACACTTCACCATATCTTTCATGAGATTTACTTCGTAACGCAAGGCTTGCAGAAATCCTTCAGATTTTAGAGTATCCAGTCTGGAAATGGACCTTTGCAAATGCCTGCGTTGTGAAAATATCAACGACCCAAACATTTTGCTCCAAGTGTATAAATTAGCTAACACTGAGATGCCCAGCATAAATGCGGCAATAATTAAAATCACTTGCAAGGTCATGACTCCAGATGATTCTTCGGAATTATTTGATTGTTGGTTGTATTGAAATAAAAACACCACTAGAGCGCTGATTCCCATAAGGAAGAACATAAACATGATCTCAAAAACAATCACATATGGTAAGCAACATAACTTTCGCCAACGCCAAGTTGAAGATGATTTTAAAGCTCTTGGTTTGAATGCACGATATAATCGTGTTACAACGGATCCGTAATCATTCTCAATCGCATCATACAAAGAACCAATCATCTGTACTACAGAATTCTCACCTCCTGTTGTACTGCTTACCCTAGTTTGATCAGTGAAATAAAATCTAATTGGTTGAGCTGAGATCGAATCATGGGATGGCGCTCCCGGTGGATGACAAAATAAAATTTGCAGAATCAATTTTAAGTTATTAAGTTTGGTGGTCAATTTCGTATTAAAATTGTAAGGCCAGTCCCAATCATACCGTTTGCTAGCAAACCATACAAATGCCAGTATTGAGTATGAAAGGAAAAGAACACCAAGCCCCACGCTCAATCCGGTCCGCCAATCAAACGTAGAAAGACCCACAATAGTTGCAGTTATAAGAGCAACATGCAGAATAACAATAAAAAGTAAAATTGTGAATTGAAAAACCGGATCTATCCACTGCCTTGCAAAATTTTTCATTTCATCCCGTAGTTTGTTTAGAAGGAACGACTTGCCACTCCCCCACTTTGCATACAACCCTACTGTAATAGGCATAGACAAAGATGGCTCACTAAGTACATCTGCTAATGCTGAGCTGTACAAGTCGTATCCCAACATATTCTCATTATCTTCGTTTGTATTAAGACGTCGTGCTCCAAATATTTGGCCTAATATGGTTTTCTGGTGGTTAATATCAATATTATATGGTGTTTCTCCTGATCTATTAGGCCTATATAGTAAGTGACTGTATTTTGGATTTCGCAACAATATTTCCACTATTCCTTTTGATCTAGCTCGCATTGCAATGTGTAATGCAGTATCTCCCTTTTTATCAGCAGCACCAACTTTTGCCTTTTTGTCCAGAAGCAATTGTACAACATCAGCATTCCTACATCGTACTGCTTTTAAAAGTGGAGTGTCCCCTTCTTTGTTAGCTAACTCTAAATCTGGATTTGCAGATAATAGCAACTTAACGATTGCATTGTTTCCTTTCTCAACTGCAACATAAATAGCTGTTTTGCGTTCTTTTCCAGCTACGTCAACATCCGCGTATTTTTTAAGAAGAGCTTCTACCACGCCACGATGTCCACCCTTGACCGCATGAATAAGATTTGTATCACCAGATCGATCCTGAATAATTGCAAATGTTATCATGTATCCAGAATATTGAAATAAACGATAAGTACCTGAATGTTGATATACGCATTGCTACTCATCAACGCTGAAGCAATTTCATAGTATCCTTCTTTGCAAGAAAGAGTCAATGCCGAACAACCATCTTTATCAAGTGCGTTGACGTTTGGTTTATATTCTAATAATAGATTAACAATATCGATGTGATTCCCTTGAGTTGCAACTAAAAGTGCTGTCCATGAATACATTCCTGCTGTATCAACATTTGCTCCTATCAAAAGGATAATGAAAATCAGAAATGAAGTAGAAACTTAATACCAATACTATAAATTTGCGTTACCTGCACGTAATAATAAACGAACAATATCAGTATGTCCTTTTCGGGCAGCCCAGATTAACGCAGTTGTGCCATATTTATCACCCATATTAACTTTCGCCCCATAATTAAGAAGTCCTTCTACAATATGCGTGTATCCTCTTCCAGACGCCCAAAGCAAACCAGAAATATGATAATTTCCATGAGCATTAACATCTGCTTTGTTGTCCAGCAACAAATTAAGTACATCAAGATGCCCTTTATATGTAGCCCACATAAGTGCAGTCCATCCTCCCTATATTTGTCACAAGTATATAAAATCCAGAATTTAATTCTGATGTACACAATATCCATACCATATCACGATGCTCTATTTCAGCATTGTTCTCTAGTAACAAGCAGCAAATGTCAGTGTGGCCCTCCTTCGCTGCACAGAGAAGAGCCGACCAGTTATCAGCATCTGCAGCATTTGGATCCGCTCCCATTTCCAGCAGTTCCCGTACGAAACGGGTCCTACCTTTAGATGCGGCGACCATAAGTGCAGTTGTTGCATTCTACAGAAATATTTATACAGAAATAATAAGTTTAATTTTAGAAGCACTGTCAAACAAGTCAGAAATTAAGTATACATTATTAAGTATATATTAAGTGTATTATTTGTCTAAGGTAGTCTCCATTACCTCATCGCGATCATCAATTTGTACTTGCTTTCCTTGAAGAAATTGCTGGAAGCCCTCATAGTTATCATCGTTAATAAACCCAATTAAGGAACGAAAGCAAATGGACACCATCGATTCAGACCGATGCAGCGTCTAGAATTATTGAAGAAATTAGTTAGAAATGTATTAATCTAATTGATTAAATGTTTAAGACATTAATTTATACAGATTATTATATATAACATTGGGTAACCTTCTCCCGAAAAAACTTCAATGCAGTGCTGGTAGTCATTGTTACGAGATATATACAAGAAAGTCAGTCAAAACATTCGCCACATCACAACACAATAATTATTATTTTGGCAGGATAGCGTCAAACAGGTGTGTAACAGGTACAGTTGCTATGACTTGCCCGATGAACGAATTTTAAGTTAAAGCACGGAACGCGGCACACAAATAGGTATAAGTATTGTTATTACTAAACAAATATTTTGCAAGCTAGGAAAGTAAAGATAGAATTTCAAACAGATTATGGCGAGCGGAAAATGCCGAAAGAAAAGCTAAAATAAAAACTAGGAACAAATGTTTGTGCCGAATTATAAAGCTTACACCGTTGGATGTCGTCAAGCCAACTTCCTATCAAATAAATTGCCGACCAATAAAGAAGTTCCGAAGAAATAAATATTAAATAGAAGTGAACAAAAACAAAGATATAAAGATGAATAGAATAGGTCGTAATTGGTAGAATATTTATAATGAAATTCTTTTAGTTTAAAGACGTGAGAAGATAATAAAATTCGAAAATAAAAATCAATTTAAAACGAAATTAAGTCCCTTGAAAACGTATTTAAGCTCGTCAAGGAATTCATTAACGACCTAAGAATCTATTTTATGATAGTGGTTGAATCACAAGGCGAGAGCTATTTAGCAACCCATAATTGTCAAATAAATCACGCGCGCGTGACTTCTGTTATAATGCTACCATTTTCTTCATCATGAGCCAGAAGCCTGCTTTTAAAATAAGTTCTGCTGTTTTGCCAAATAAATGCCCGATTATTTATTAAGTGCAAAGAAATCTCGTGTGATGTGAAAATGATAAACCGTCTATTATGTTGAATTAAAACTCTAAAATACAGCTAATTATCATATTGTAAATGTGATATGTAAAGAAAATTGCATGTAAATGATGGCATCCGTGCTATAGTGTTAGTATAATTATAAAAATTATTGAAATAAAAGAACAAGGAAGTAAACCACAAAACACATGTGCTAACGTTGTGCGAATGGCGACGCAGGCCCAAACCACTAAAGGTAAACCATGGCGACTGCGTAGAACCCCCCTCGGAGGCGGTCAAAGAGAATGACGGCAGATGCAAATGCGTCAGAGAGCCCTTCCAGTTCGCCGCATCCGGAATGTTCAGATGCAGGAATGAAGGTCGCCTCCGGCTTCCACCAGTTGCAGCCGAAAAAGTGCCATCGTTGTTCAGATTCGCTGATGGCGCAATGTTGACGGCGGCTATACTGTGGCGTACTTTTTTCATAGCTTCTGCTTCGTGCGGCGAAGATATTGGTGAAGAAGCAGATACCGCCATCGCTGAGAACTGAGGCAGCGATGGCAACTCGGCAACTGTATCAGTTGACATGTTTTCACCTGAATATTGTGTGGAATGCATGAAAGAAAACACTGAGGCAGAAACGAAAAGAAAGCAAAATATAAGAGACTTTGTAAAACAGAGGCAATAAGAAACACAGAATGCGATCAACAATGAAAAAGCTGTTAAATATATTTGCTGAAAAGTGTCTGTAGGTGTAGTAAAATCATTGTGAAGTGATAAATAAGTTAAATTTATGAAACACTCTCAATGCAAATTACTATAAGTGTACATATCGCATTTTATTATTGACTGCATTTTTATCTATAAATAAATCAATTGATTTTAAAATCGAATTAAAAAAGCTTTATCTCAACCGCGTTTGCTTTATTTGTTACTGCATTTATTTGCTATTTGCACCAGAGATATAAAAATTTGGTTTGATTCACCTACAGTTTCTATCAGAGATCAGAGATGCCCGGTTAAGTAAGTTACAATCAACTGCAGTATTTAATAATATAACAACACAAAATCACTGAAGAAACTTTTGTTTTCATTTTGTTTCACTGATCATTGCTACTAACACCAAGATCTCAAAAAATAAATCTTACAACATTATAATTTGCTGGTCTTGGACGTCTCAGCGTACCCGTCCGCAATTTCTTATAGATCGTCAGTTTCTTCGCATCCATCGTTCTAATTATCTGGTCAACTTCACAATCCTTCAACTTAATTTACTAGCACCTCACATCACTTATATCCCACTAATTTCAATTAACTCAAACGACCATTTCTTTATCAATCTGTACCGATCAAAATATGCTTGCAGTAAATTTGCCTCGATCAATTCGCTTGCCTTCCAAGCCTGGTTGTCTCTCGATACTAACGTGAACCGAATACGGGCGCCGGAGATGCCAACTTTATCATTATCAGAAGCAAATTTCCACAGGTAAACGACCATAGCACCACGATGTGTCAGTGCTCAGTCAGTTGTAAGCAACTATTGATTGTATTTATTTACCAGCTTATCGTACATTCCTCACCGGCTGAGCAGATGTTTATCGAGGTGATAAACCTCGCCCCGATCATTCTATCACCTCATTCGCGGAGTTGATATAAGTCCACCGTGCTTGTTAATTATGGCCTGGCGTTAGTTAGGGTCACAAATTTTCCACACCTCACGCATCAGTCTCCGATAAGCGAGAGATAATCGTGGTCCATATAGGTTAAATGCAATCCAGAGCAAGAATTACTACCTGAGATAACATTAATTTCTTGGCAACTTTAAGCATTGCATTAGACATGGTGATAATTTCATAGTAATTCACTTATAACAGTCTAAAAACAACCGTTCAAGGCAGTGAAAATACTGGAAATACTGAAAACACCAACTTGAAAAGTACCATTTTTTATATTCACTTCGTTACCTAATATAGCCAACAGGCTAAACACGCACCTTCAAATTTTCAGTATTGCAATCACAACTTCTTTAGTTAAACGTCCGTGCTCGACCGATTACCCGCTTCTATTATTTCCAACAAAACCAATCCTAACAAGTCCTTAAATACCTAGAAATTGTATTATTAAAATGGGAAACAACTTAATAGAATAATGATATAATCAGGATGTTAGAATCAGAAGTCATCAGCCAAAAATATACATAGTATACCTTTAATTTCATTATAAAGTCTGTCGAACAGAACTGATCAAAAACACTAACTTTTTAAATCCAGTTAAGAGAACTGAACTTTATATTATATAATATATTTCACAATTTGAAAAAAAAAAAACTGCACTAGAATAGTTTGTTCGCTTGTTTCATTGCCATGTTACTTCCTTAACACACTTGGTAGAATCGCGTGCTACACTTCATTGCAACTGACCATTTGAAACGAATTATTGGGTATATAATATAGTAGCGTGTAATAAGTGAGCCAAATAGTAACAGGCAAGACAATTAAGAGTCATGTGCACACAATGAGAAGAATTAATAAAAATGTAGTGTATTTCCAATAAGACAACAATGAACAATTTAAAATATTAATTGTTCACGAAAAATCATGTCGAAATTTTGACGTTGGCGCTGACGAATTATATATATATACTATTAATTCAATTAGCACAGTGCAATATACTATAAAATGATTAATGAAAGTAGTATAACCACGAACCTGAATTAATTTCATTCCTTTTTCAGTCAGCTTAAAAACACAACTGTATTATAGAAAATACGCATAGAAATATTTAAAAAATATAAAAATATCCTAATATCTTCCTAGAGAAAAGTACCAATTATAGAATTTAATTTGTTTCCAAATTTTACCTATAATACTACTCAACAAACACATAAATCCGAAGTTAACAAATATTTTGATATGTGTAGAAGTTTGTTACCTTCTGTAGATATCTTCAGTAAAACAAATGATACTGAAGAATACAAAAATCCAAGAACGTTTTATTCATAAATAAAAACTAAGTGTAAATTTATCCTAATACAATGCATATCAGACACTTGAAGAACAAAAACCACAAAACACTAACCTATTAATATATCTATTGAATTACAATCAGATCAATAGCCTATATAATATGATGTATAAATCTGATAATATTAGAGTACTTACGAACTTGCCTTAGTTCAACATTTGTCTTTTTTATGTTTAGATTTTCAAGTATAATATATTTTATTACTCAAGTGACTATTCTAATTCCAGGAATAAAATGCCTATCATTCCCAGGAGATATAGACCGGCCTCTGATGAATAGGTCTATACCTAATATCAACATGAAACATTTATTTGCTTCATTATTCCAGATCTAATCTCGCAACAACCAATGTTGTAGCAAGTTGTCAGAACTAACTTAATGGTAGTTAACCTATCACTAAAATCTACAATTATTTGCATGTTATTCTTCGTAATTTACCTGAGATGCTCGCAGTGAAGCCTTGACAAACTGATAGTACGGAAACAGCGAGCCATAACTTTTCGCAGGTGCCACATTCAACGGAACTCGCTCCATATATCCATTTTTATTTGCCATCTTGTCATCTTGTCTGAATCTTTGATCACTTCTAGAAGAATACGCACTATTTTTGCTACTCGTGCTACTCATAGAAGACATCGTTCACGCACAAAAATGATATTATCACAACACTAGTACTGTTCCGACACGAGATCAATCTATGTCAAATATGTTTATAACAAAACGTCCGACTGTGTACATACATTGTAAAGATGTGAACGCGTTTAAAGTCTTCCCAAGTTAGCTGCGTCAATACATACCGTGGAATCGATTTAAACCCCGATGATCTCGACTTTTTCATCACACTCGAACCGATTGTTTACAAACAATTTAACATTATTCCGCCTTCGCATCGCGAGATTGATAGTGGCTTGCTAGCAAAGATACACAGAAAACAAATTGTATTAAATGTATTGTAATTGAAACATGTATGGAAACTATACTATACAGTGAAATATTTCACATGAAACGTTACAAACTTCTTAGTTATAAGACGTATCAAACACAAGGTGAGACACGCGAATGTGATCGAACGCATTAGAACGTTTAGCACATATCCTTTGGAACCTATGTAGCCGATAGCTTCATTTAATAATGCGTGCGTAAGTGTGATAAGAACTTATCAGTTCATAAGGAGTCAAGACGATATAAATTTGATTCATGATATATGCAAACAGTACTAGGTCGTAAGGTATGAAACCCACAATACACATTTTAAACTGCCACCCAAAATTACACTATACAAAAGAACATTAGTTTCATCATTCTTTTATAACCTATTGTTTAAACCTGCGAATGTGAGATGAATTACCGCAGAATTATGTCAGATATCTAATAAACGTACCAAATTTTTATTTAGTACCAACTCACTTTAAGCCGACTTTTCTCTCCACTCTTTCCAACTTGGTTCTGCTGTTGGTGATGTACGACCAGGCATAATTCTATACTCATCAGTTGGAGTAAAAAAAAAACGTTTTGTGTATAAATGTGGAATTATCAATAATTTTGCAAATATATTAATATAATATATCAAATTGAAACTGAAAATAGTGGAAAACAGCAGCGTAATAGGTAATAAGTGAATACGGTCATGCGCCTTGATTCCGATTGGTAGAACGTCGTACTTTCATTAGTGAATATTTCATATGGAAACATTTAAATATCACCATCTGCAACACGTGCACTACTGATGCAGATTCTGCCATAAGAGGCGTTAAATGAACAATTCTCCAGAATCCAAATATATACACATTTATAATAAAACTTCTTCTACCGTTGTATTCTCAACGTATCAATTGATAAACTAGTGCAACGCACGTCTATAAGATAAGCCAAAAAACCTCGTGGTATGAGAGAAGGTTTAGCAGGAGGTTGGTCTGATCAGGATTAGATAAAGATAAATCTGTCCCATTATTTGCCTGCAATATTCCAAGAAACACCCATATCTGAGAAAACTCGAGACAGAACAGTCAACGGAAGACTCGAACAACCTTCTGCGTCTTTCGTATGGTAGTCCAATGTCTTACCTCTGCACTACCTATGTTATGACTCAATATAGATTAGTTCAATTAATTAAAATCACACTTCATACTACCATAATAAAAGTCTTCAATATGATAATTTCAAGTATGCTTATAAATTGTAATATATAATAAATATAATTTGTATAAGCCTTGACATGCACATTTCTAATCCCTAAATAGAATTTATCCAAGTCATTTAGCAAATATTTACAGAAGGTACAAGTTTCTAATATAATTGTATTTATATAGTATAAAACTTGGTGGACCTGTTTGCAAATTTGTTCAGTCCATGTCTTGTGCAAACAAATACGATATGTACACAAATCTCATTATTTACCGAAAATATTAAACCTGAGTATTATCAATAAATAATAAAATGTAGGTGATAATATGAGGTTATAAAGTGGACATACCTTTAGTCAGACACTGCGAAACCCGCCAAACTGGACAGTGATATGACCGATGAGAATGGTCTGAAGATTCTCAGATAAATATTGTTGCCACTGGTTAACACTGCTCACATCTTTACTGCTAAATGATACTGGTAAATGTAAGATGAACAATAAGTTAAACTGCTGATTTGCACACTGCGAAATTGTCATTCGCACACAACAGTAGCAAACAGTTGTTCGTTAACCGCTATGGAACGTCACTCAACAGCTGAAAGAAAAACAGCAGTTGAGATAGAAAGCAAATCAACGACAACAAGCAGTTCGAGGAGTTACATGCAGATGTCAGGAAATATTCAACAAATTGAAAATAATACCATATAGTAACATAGATGAAAAGCGCAGATTAAACACATTTCTTTGAAATATAAAGTAACATTAAATTCACTCAATTTAAATTATTTTGTAAACCATTAGACGATACTTTGTTACAAACATAACAAGAATTAATTTGAGTATTGTTGAGAATATTAAGGAAAGCAACAAACCGAAAATGTTTTAACAACTGAATAAAAATAAGTGTTGTAGCTATGTTTTATTTACATAAAAAATTAATTACAAAAATAAACAATCTGCAAAAATGTATAAACAAGGAGCTCCTGTCAGAAGTGGGATTCGAACCCACGCCCTCAGATGAGGACCAGAACGCTCAGCCTGCCCCTTAGCACAGGCAAGTTTGCACTTGAGTCTGGCGCCTTAGACCGCTCGGCCATCCTGACAGATACCAGTCCGGCTTAAAAAGTTCTATTTGTTGGATGATTCAAAAATTATTAAAAAATAATTTATTTTTAATAATACAAGATATTTCAATCATATTACTTTTATTTATAAAAAATATATTTATTAAAAGCATTTAATAAGAACATTTATTCCAAAAGAAGGATTAATTATTAATTGAATTATAAATGCATAGATGTCTCTGATGCTAACGAATTTCTATTTTATCTCTGCAGTTCTCTTCCTCTCTTTAGAACCTTCTCTGCAAATTCCAAACATCTATATAAACTAAACACAAACAGCAGACCTAACCTACAAAAATGTTTAGATTGTTTTTGTAGGGTTCGTGCGGGAGCGCTGTGTTGCTTATATTCGCACTTTGGTACTTGTTTACGAGTGCTACATTCTATGCAGGGGCTACCAGAAGACATCAACGCTACAAGAACTTCTTTAAAAGGTAAAAATGTGACTTGTTTGTTATGGGAAGTGGGTAGTAACAAGAGTTCCCATTTCCCAGCCTATTATTGATTTTCCTCCTCAAGTCCGTTTACATAGAGGAGCATTGCACACAAAACAAGAAACACAGGAACTGCAATGCGAAAATAGAAACAAATCGATAAAGTAACAACTATTGATTAAAAAGTGAAATCTGGAAAACGAAATAAAAACCAGATTGTGCCATTTCGTGCCATTCACTGAAAACACAGGTGCGAAAGAGTCGTTAATGGGATCTGGTATTTATAAACATTCATCTGAATTATGCGAAGTTTTCTTGGTACGTCCGGAGTTTTATTTATTACTCTCTTATGTTTATGGCGTCATGCGACCATATGAATTTTTAAACCATGGGAACGTGACCTAATCATCTACCTCAGTGGCTTCAATCATCTGTTTATTTCTTCTGGCATGCCAGAACACAGGACTCTGCAGTTATTGAACGGAAGGAAACGGATTACAATACAATTGTTGATGTTCTAAAGTCATTTAGTGGTTGTTATTATGCATTATTACAAAAACGATGGGAACATTCAGTATGTGTGAGAATGTGGAAAGTTTGCTTCCCTCACTATGAAGGCTTTTGAAGTTAATTAAAAACTGTAGGTGCTAAAAACCTGAGTTGAACTTCATAAAGTCACGAGCAATTACAACATGATCTGAGACAAATCATCTACACAAATTAATGCTTTTGTCATGATTTGTTTACACTCAGAATCCGGTTTCCCGGTTTCCCTGCGGCAAAATAATTAAATTCAGTTGAGCACGTTTTTATGCTTATAACAGTGATCTACCTATTAATTAGTAGTGTGAATTCATAATTTATGACACATGATATCACCCACAAATAACATTTTTCGTAAATTGTAATTTAACACATGTTCAAAGAAATTCTATAACAAGCTTTCTTGTGGTTCAATCATCTTGTATATTTACACTAGGCTAGGTGCATTTTCTTGGAATTGTAATTACATTGGCTTGGTGGTTAAGTTCTTAAGAAAATCTTGTTCATAATAACTTGAACTTTTGCATATTCATAGGGGCGGACATTCAATAACTCTCTCGGTCGTTGCTTCATCTATTAATAAATATTTACTAGCCCAAGATTGGCACTAACTCAGCATGTAACTATGTAAAAGTTTACAACTGTAATCACGATACGAATATATTGTTATCCGGAAATGTACCAATTGTTTCCGTTGGATTTCTTAATAATAATACATAATATTCTCACACATTTTCTACTATAAATTTTCATTCATTTATAAAGATGGGCTTGGAACTAATATCGCCTTGTTACCACGTGTGTGCTTCATTACGCTCTGTGCGGACACGGACGTAATTTATAATTAGAACCGAAGCTTATTAATGTTGGCCACCATTGCACTGAATAGGCAGTTTGAATACAGCTACTCTATCAGCGCGGATTCTCTATGAAGTTCGGAACCTTCAGAACTAAAACTAGTAGCTAACTCGTTGCATACTAGACGTCGTCGAGTCTTGCATCACTGCGGCTGCTAGGTTTGCTTTAATGTTAAATTGTGTGGCGATATTATGCTTAAAGCTGTTAGAAGCTCAGCGTTGTGGATGGTAATAGACTGGTAATAAAATGTGCGTGGACTATATTTACACAGAAGGCAGGGAAGGCATAGAAAAAGGTGTTGCTGGATAGAGCTGTGCTTTTTTCTTACTTATATTGCTTATTATTACTTATATGTTGAAAGATTTATTATAGATTTAAGCTTTATGTAGGCATCACGAACTTGGTTTATTAAAGAAGGGAGTAATATGATTAATGTGTTGCTTACGTAATGTACCTACTCGAAAAGAAAAGAACAATATTGAGTAATGATTATTAGTACAAAACAAATTTGATGAACTATAACCAACATTCTAAGAATCTAAGACATGTCGTTTACGTGCATCGATCTATTTGACATTTCTTTAAAAAGGTCATATTTTAGAGAGAGGTTAGTTTTTTGAAAATTGCTAAACTCGAAAATTGCACATAATCTCAGCATTCACGTTTACCATAGTTTACGCTTTTTCAATAGAGATATTTCGAGTCCCAAAATATTGTCGTTGCACCCTAGTGGCAATGTTCGCATTTTGATATTTTTATTATAGGGATATCTTTTTACTTGTAATTACGAATGTATGATTTTCTTGATGAAACAACGATTTAAAGTATCTTCCTTTAGTGGTTTTAAAATTGACAGATTACTGACAAAAAACGAATTATTCTGCTCCCAATAAAGTAATTTTTATAATTTACATTTTATCATAAAAATTTAATATTTGTTAAATAAATATTCTCCTTCACTGAGTTGCAGCATTTCCTCCTGCTGGAAAGAAACTCTTTATTTTAACATCAAACATAGAGACACCTGTTTAATCGTTCGTGGAAGTCAGATAACACCAATAGTTATCTTATTCTGTCCTATCTAACATATTATCAACGTAAGCATTGTCTGGAAACTGATTCATTTAAATTAGTAAATATTAACATTTCAAGTGTATTACCATTGCCTAATCTCAACAAGCAAATATACCAATTTTTAGAAGTGTAAAAAGAAGTCTTTGCATTCTAATATGAAGTCAAGAACCTTTGTGATTCACACTTATCTAATAAACCTTCATCCAAACACATACACATTGTGCTCAACCCATTAAATGTACGTTCATTGGATTTATGTGATGTTTTCATGTATGTGGGCAATGTAAACAATCGAAATGTAATGACTGAGTCTAGTTGAAATCTTCTGTTGCTCTGAAGTAAAAGTGTCACGTTCGCGATAGAACCAACAGCGAGTATAACATTTCCCAGCGCGGCTTAATCAAATAGAAATGTAGGATAATAATGCGAAGTGATCGTCGGAAAAGAAGAACATGCACAACTATTATTTCGTGTGTGTTATCTAGGTGAGTTGAAATTTCCAACATTCATATATCTGCTATTACATTGGGATGTAGACCAACCATCGCTATGTTGTGTAATGATGTATAAATGTATCAAACTGCACGACTATTTCGGACGTCTTGCACAATCTCATACCTCTGCCTCAAGCTATGCACAAATGAATTGCTTCTATCAGTGCACGTACCTAGATGTCAAATCTGTACGAGCCACGAGCTCGTAAACCTTTATGTGCCAGCCAGCAAACCACACGCTGGAAATGTAAACGGACGGCACATGTAATAGGACTAGGTGTATTAGTCGAGAAATGCTAGCATTGCCTGCACTGAAGCGCGAGGACGAATTGAACAGCGTGCATGGAGTATGGTGCATTATTTAATTGTTTTTGTCATTGTGGAACGGGATGCAAAACGTGAGGCTATGCAAGCGGCTGGAAAAATGGTTGGACAAAGAGACCGACGGATTGAGTCACGCTGACCGTATCCGTTTAGGCGATTGCCGTCAATTGTCAATTCAAGTTGCCTCTAAGGTGTGTTTTAGTTTCTACCCTTTCATATTGATGCTCCAATACGTTGGTCAAGTTTTATAGTACAATGGCGAGCTGATAATCTTGCTAGTAGCTGATGCAAATACCAAGCGCATACTACACATACACTGAAAACATTCAGTTGCGCTGCCTGGGTGCCAGTTATGTCTGCCCTAAGCCGAAACGGGAATTGAATTGAACGATTCGGATTTGAAATCTGATGCGAACAATGTGCACACCTACAATGCCTAGGTACGCGGGACGTGATTGTGGTATGAAGTTAAAGAAAGGTATGCTAAACGCGATACCCAGTGCTGTTTTTTGTTTTCAGCGGTGGGTTTCAAGTGCATGACACACGATTTGCTTATTTTCCTATACACTCTCCAACTGCTATTATATTTCTTGGGAATGCTACCTTTCAAGATATTTGTGCTCTCACTGCACTCAAGAGTCTATAGAAAGTACGCCAAGTATGGATTTGGAAGAAAATTGAGCTTGGATGCATCTCAAGAACACCACAGGAATTTGTTTCAATCATCTGGGGAAAGTTAATAAGCGCATATCAAATCAAAAGTTTGTATTATTCAGAATATGTTACTTAACTTGCTACGTAGAGCAAATGATTAAGATGGTTACTTTTTGAAAATAAAAATTTTAACGAAAAAGGTGCTAGATTTTTTAACAAAACAAAGACAAGTGGTAGATTTCTATAATGGCTAATTTGTATATGCAGAAAATGTTAATAAACAATCTTACTACTTGTATGCGCCTCCTGCCGAAGGCGGCCCAGTCGTCAAGCGCATTTTATTTACTCGATCAAGTGATTCAGAATCGAGACGCATTGTTACTCGCGGACGGCGGCGTTTTGTCCCTCTACTTCCGAAGCTTGCGCGGGCGCGTTTTATTTGTCGTCGTGCGGTGCATACCGAGCACGATTCGTCAGACGGTCATCGTCGGTGCACGCGTAGTGTGTGGTTTCAGCTGGGAGTGATGTGAGTTTTGAATATGCCATTCGGAAGATGTTATTTAAAAGAATATTGTGAAATATTTTAGCAACTATTGGGAAGACATTAACAAGGATATATCAAGTTTGCAAGTAAATAAAACTATTCTGTAAGTTTATGTTATTTTAATATACCTTCTAATATCTAATGGAGTAAACCGTTTCTTCCAATTTACTTCAATTTTGCTCTCAACAACGGATGAAGAACCTTATTAGATGCTTGTTTTTGATTGGTTTATGTTCTCATTTTTGTTTTCATTTGTCGAACAGTGTTATTTACCAAATTTATGTAATAACAACAAAGTTACGTACTAAAAGATAAGCGCCTGTTGTCATTTAAATGGGAGCCAATTGGGGAGCAAACGTCGTTTTATAAAACTGGAAATAGTTTTATTTCAATGAAGTATGTAACAAGTTGGTAATAACAATTTGAAAGTTGAAAAGGTAATGAAAACTGTCCTAGATCAGATTAATGTGATCTTCAGAGGTAGCGTTGGCAACGGGTATTTGAAGCGATAATTTTAAAATTCAAACACAGCAACGAAACTTGGAATATCCATCGTCAGCTGCTTCCTTGAAAGGTGCATGTGTGGACGGCACTAGCTTTGCGTTTGCAGGCAACACAAAAACGATCGTTAAAAAGTAACATCTTGCAATTTCGTAGCGTGCACGTTTTGTGCATATCATGTGAAATTTTAATAGTGTAAATATGTCAGTACCTCAATTATGGGTGGTACATTTTTTCATGTTCGGTTCGACTGCAGCATAAACCTAAGCTACTGCCTTTCTCTATTTCTTCCGAAATTCCAATATTTTACAACAAATTATTTGAATGGATATTTTAAGAGAAACGGTTTACTCTCATTTCTTAAATTACCAGTTTTAACAAAAACTAATAAGTTTATTATTGCTTTTTTACTTTCTCCACTTTAAAGCTAATGCAATTTATAAAATTACCTTATTTGTAGCTGCAATTTGTCATTGTAGTGTTCAACCACTTTATTGTTTTTTTTTTTTTTTTTTGTATAACATTGAACTACTTGAACTGAGCCAGACTAAATTCGGAAATTCGTATTAATTCAAATTCGAGTTGTTCGTTGTAATTAAAAGATCTGTGTGTACTTTCCTACTAATGATCCAAATTAGTAGAAAAGTCACGTAGGTTGGATATACTCAATGTCAACATGTGCGTGCAATAAGGAAATGCATAATGATAAGGACATTTTTATTGCATTGTCCTCTAATGTTCACATCATACTATTACTCGTTGTTTGTAGTATTTATATTCATTTTTTAATCAAATCGTCACGCCTTATTAACCGTATTTCAATTCGAAACATTTTTACTATAACCGATGTATCAATTGATATGATAAACACCGTAGAAAGGCTTAAATATGGAATCTCCCAAAAAAAATATATGAACATTTGCATAACAACGCGATCATTTCATTTCATGCTGTAATCTACTACATCTACATATTATCGTATTTGAGTAGAACAATCCTATGAACGTTAGAACAACCTCAATGAAATCTGTTGCATGGACAACACTCTTCACTATATATTTATATTTAAAAGCATCGGATAAAATCGGTAGGGTTCGGAATGCGAAACATGCCCAGCAGGCTTAGCATTCAACTGCATTCAACAACAATCTCGTATCGTGTGAGCGCTGCTATGTTTTGCTGCGAACAGTCCGTTCAACCAGTGTCCAGTGTTCGACTATTTTAGCTGAACTCATGCAAGCTGCACGTCAGTAAACCGATACGATTCGGCTGAGCCTGGTGTAGCTTTCGTACATGCTCGCGTCAACGCAAACTTTTCTTATTCGCATCGAATAAATCGTGATGCAATCAAATAAAAGAGCGTCAAACGTGTGGCGCATCTCAATTGTGGACAATTTGACCTTATACCCAATTAATATGATTTCCACATTTGAACAAGTTACTAATGCTAAAATATTGTGTTCGTGAAGCAGGCCGGGTGTTGCTCTCCTTTGTTTGACTTTTAATGAGGATCTCAAAATATAATTGTTCAGTTGTTAAGGGAAAACCTACATAATTGATAATTTAAGTTGATCAGCATAAATAAAAGTGCAAACATGCTTATAAAAAGTTAGTGGGATGTAATTAACAGTTATAATTGCATAGTTTCAACTTAAGTTTAGTGATTTATTGTCAGATATTCATCACTTCAATTAGCAATCAAGTGCATTACTACAGTTAAAAAGTGATTAGTTATAGTTAAGATGAAACGGATAATATTCCACGGAATTTATAAAGTACATTTGCAATCATAACATCTGATTGTCGTTCGGTATCATTTGTATTCATTTATTTAAAACTTATCTATACAATCAACATCGTACCACACATGTTGTTATATCGCGGCTGTTATGTATGATGCGGTTTCTTAAATGATGTTGCAATAAAATTTGTCTCGAGACTATTAGAATAGCAATTGTAATCGTGTTCTTCAAGCCTAGAAATCGAATTGTATTGCGGCGCAAACATTTCAATTGTTTTCGCGTGTGGGTTTGAAGTTATTGTGGCTTGCGATTGAGTAACAAGGCGAAAGATTTGAGAATTCCATATAATAATGGATGCAATTACCATTTCCATACAGTAAGTTTCGTTTATCTTTTAACTTCAACTTGTTTGTTGCTTGTTTTATACACTTCGCACGCTGAATACTTGCATCATTTTGTTTTTGCAGGATAAAATGAAACTATTAATTGGTTTGACATACAGAAAAGTTATTAACTCCAATAAATCATAAGCAAACCTACTGATTCCGAATTTGAATGTTAATTTAATTTTTAATATTTATTGTTTAGAAACAATAATAATGCATGAAGGCCATTAGAAGTTGATGTTATTTGATGTAGGATGTTTTGCGTTTTCAATGCGAAATGAAACAACATAAAAAATATATTCTATACAGAATAAAATAATTTATATACTTTGTTATGGTATATGTGCGGTAATTGAAAATTGCAAATTAGGAGAAACAGTCATAATATGTTACTGTTCTCTGGATGGCAACTGTTTCAAATGCACAAGCGAAATAAAAACGCACCTAAATGAATATTTTACAAGTAAGCTTGAATAATTTGGTTGAAGATGAGAGATAAGAGGAGCTTATAGACAATCTTGTATATTGTATCTAATAGGGGCTCCATGAGGTTGTGCTTAGGACTCCTTCATGTATGAAAGGAACGTATTAATTTGGCCTTATATCAATCCGGAATGGAAAAAATCTTTACGTCATTCAACGTAATTTTTCATTATTTGATAAATAGTATAAACTGTATATTCGCCTTAATCTGGTTTAGAAGTTGGTAATTTTGTTCATATATTTTTATGGGTCAATATATTAACAATCAAATTAAGTTTACATGGTGAAGATCAATTCATATTACTAATCAATTCATACTAGCACAGTCATGTGTCATTTTGTATGATTTATCTTCACCTCAAAACATTGACGACAAATCCGTGTCGACAACTGCCTACAGCTTCATATGTAAATATCTTAAAGCAAATCGGCAACGCCAAGAAATAAATAATGTTTATAATAATTGTTAATAAAGATGCTAATTTTAAATGCCGTACAATACATTTTTTAAACAGTTTTATTTTTCACAACTTTGTCATGTACATTCTGTGGGTGTGAAAAGATTTCTTAATGCATAATATCGATTAATATTTTAACGATTATTGCAATGGGATGCTGCTTGCCGTCGAATTCATTTATGAGCGACGACATCGTTCCCAACAGCAAGCAGTCAGGCATGAAATGCGAATCGACATCATTTTGTCACCACACGTTTCTCGCTTTGTTTCTTTTTTATCATTCGGAGCCGTATTGCATTATTTTATTTATTCCGTCCATTACTTACTTACGTTCCCGGCGTATATGTACGTTGTATTGCGATTAACATGCTACAGAGGTCAAAATTTCTTTGTTTCTGAATGCGTCTGCATCCTCCGTGTTTGCTAATTGTTCTTTTATGAACACATCCTCATAATTTATATTAATAACGTGGTGTGCCTAATGTTTTCATAGTGGTATTATGACGTATGTAATTTTTTAATTCATAAATGAAAATTGTATCTTTTCAATTAATTTGCACCCAACTCGATTTACCATATTAGATCTTCATACAGTTCATACAGTTAATATACTCGAAAAGCTGCACATCATATTATGCCTATTTTGAGAAGAATCTTGGCATATGTTGAAATTCCGAAGTTCGTCCAAACAACGAATAGATGCCAAATAGTAAACGAATTTATTACTTGTTTACAAACATGTAAACCATAAATTCCAATATGAATTAACGTTTATATCTATACAAATCTCACAAAGTGCATTATTTCTTCACTTTAGCGTTACATTATTTATGATGAAATTCATATTTCTTATTGGTTTGCCCAATAAAATCGTTTCTAATCTATTGACTAAAATTGCAAAATACAGCTTTCTTAAGTATTGGAATTAGCTAAAAACTAGTTCTTGCTTTCCTACTTTACAACGATATATTAAATTAACTAATCTATTTTTAACCTATTGTATAGCAATTTAGCAGGCACATTAAAGCACTTATTTGGATTACTTCAAGCACATTTTATATGGATATAAAATCAATTAAAGTGCAAAAGGCACTGTATTTGTAAATCAGTATGTTAGTAAAATGGCCGAAAATTGAGAGAAGTAGGTCATATTTATGTTTACATAACTGGTGTCGGCAGATTGCTGAAAATGATATAAATCAGGCTAGAAATACTCAATACAACCATTTTTGCGGCTTTAACAAGCATGGAAACGCAACTAGACTCTTATTTTTGTCTATAGATACATATTATTCAATGTAATTAACAGCACGACAATTAGTTGAAATCATTTGAAATGCTTATAAAATAGGGTATTTGAACACGTGTTAAATTCAATATGCGTTAACTATAATTAGATTTTAATTACTTATTAAATTTAGTTTGATTCACTGTTTGATTTTTTTTTTTGCTCAAGGACTCGTGTCGGAGAGAGAATGGTGAGCATGAATTCAACACTAGTCGAAACTGTGAGCATCAACTATGAAGACTTCAATGAAAGTTTCCTCACTTGTGGAACATGTCTATGTAAGTATGTAAGAATGTTTGCTGCAATGATTTGTGCGTATGTTAATTTAGGATGCGTAGATGTTTGATCATGATAATGATCATATTGTAAATAAACCATAATATGTGTTTTGTTTTGCAGACGGCTTATGGACCGGTATTTTATTTTTAATAATGTGAATAACATATAATTAAACTAGATATTTTTCATATGGAAATATTCTTAGTTCAATAGCTTCTTAGTTGGGTTCAACTAAGCTATTTAATTTTAATTCATCTGAATATTGTACTAATTGTCCTACCTACATATTATTATGTTAAACTTAGCTAATGTTTTGCATTGCCTACTCTTTTATTCTTGTAGACACGTACGATGGCAGCGAACACACTCCCAAGCTGCTGCAATGCTCACACACCGTTTGTCTTCACTGTCTTACTCGGATTGCCGCCTCACAGACAAGGGATACCGGCACCTTCAGATGCCCCATATGCAGAGAACAAATTACAATACCACGTGGCGGCGTGTCGGCATTACCACCATCTTTCCTCGTCAACCAACTGCTAGATCTGATGTCTCGCCAGCGACGGGAAGTTGTGCCCAAGTGCCCCATTCACATAAACAAAGAACTCTTGTTTTGCGAAACTTGCGATATCGTCTTTTGTACACAATGCACAGGAGGTGGCCACAGTAATGATACTCCAACCATATCAGATAGCACACAAAACGTAACGTCTGATCATACCATTATACCGTTTTCGATCGCGATAAAGCGCATGTCGGAGATCTTACTCTATAAGGCTAATGAGTGTCTGTCAAAGGTAAACCTTCAAGCTTTGCTTAAGGATAACTTCGATTTATATATGAATGTTCTAGTTGAATCAAGCTCAAGACGACGTAACTAAAGAACTTGGGCGTTTGGATAGTGCAAAGGATGATAGCTTGGATCAAGTGAATGCCATCTTCCAACAGGTTCAGTCTTTAGTGGATAAACGAAAGCAGGAAATGATTGATGCGGTTAATACAGCATGTGCTGAGAAACGAAAAGTTTTAGAGGAACAACATTCGTTAATCGAGAGCGAAAAGAACAAAGTAATGCTCTTTTATTCTTTTTATAGCTACGTGCAGTATTGAATTGACCTTTGTCGCAGGTAAAGGACGAATGTCAAGGGCTACAACATCAAGTAGAAGTACGTAATATATCACAACGCATCGACACTTTGACCAAGAAAGTTGATGCAGCGTCTACATTAGGCGAACCTCGCGAAAATGCGTTCTTAACTTGTGATTTTTCGCAAACAGAGAATTTAAAGCTTATTGAACAAAATCTCGCCAAGTTAGGAAAGGTGCGGACATCAACGACATTTCCAAGTTTGTGTAATGCACATTTGGACAGCGAAACAGTGGTGGGAATTGAAAATCACATCATTTTAACGACTGTGGATTATCATGGTGACCTGAGACAGACAGGTGGAGATCCCGTGGAGGCTAAAATCGAACACGAAGATAACTCTATGGTTCCAACATGGATTTCTGACTGTGAAGATGGAACATATAAAATTCACTTTAGAGCTACAAAAAGTGGCAAACATTGCATGCGCGTTACAGTATTTGATCGGCCGATTAAGGACGTGGTTTCTTTCGAGATAACTGAGCACAATAATCCAGTGGTTACGTTTGGTACAAAGGGAAGCGGAAAAGACGAGTTCAATCAGCCTGTGGGAATTGCCATTGATGAAAGTGACAATATGATTTACGTATTGGACACCGGAAATAGTAGAATTAAAGTGTTAAATATTGAGCTAGAAGTTGTGAAGCATATTAGTAATGAAGGGCTTTTAGGTCGCAGTTGTACAGGTAAGTCCATAAAACAACATACCCATCTATTCTTATATACTGATTAATTATTATTTCTTGTAGGTATTGCGGTTTCGAATGAGGGATTAGTCGTTGTTAACTGGCGAACAAAAATTGTAACCGAAATGACTACGGATGGCGATTCTATTAAAAATTTCACATACAATGCGTTTATCGAGCCGATTGATGTTGCTGTGGATAAAAGTTATGGCCATATTTTGATTGCGGATAACGGGATGTGTTGTGTATACGTTTTCGATTCGGTCGGCAAAATATTATTTCAAGTAAGTAATCAATTTATATTCGATCAGATAATTGCATTATAATTGCTCATTCTAGGTTGGAAAGAAGGGGGTGTTCAGTTTGATCTCATCAGTGACTGTTGGTCCACTTGGAGAAATTATTGTTGCTGATAGCAGAATACAAGTATTTTCTGCAAAAGGGGACTTTAGAAGTGTTTTGTTTGAAGAAGGCCAAGGTATGTTATACAAATATGTCTGCATCAAATTGCTAACATTTGCTTCTTAACTCACGCTAATGCTGAGTATTTAAAGGGAAAGGTAATAACATTACCATAAACTAATGATGTCCTGTTTTTAAATATGTGTTTGCACGATTATCACTTCTATTTTATTAGTACAAAGACTAATATGCTCTGAATTTTATAGGTAAGGGACGTTATGGGGGAATTTCAGTTGATTCAGAAAACCGCATACTAGCATCCCGTACGGAACCAAGAAGTAAAAACTATGTTCAAATGCTTTCGCTAACTGATGAAGGACCACCCTACACGATTGATTCGCATGATTCCAAATTAAAACGACCCAGTGGCGTAGCCGTGACGCACGACAATCACGTTGTCGTTGTTGATCTAGGCAATAATTGCATTAAGAAATACCGATACTGGTAATACTCGATAAAATTTTCCTGATTGGAAAAATTGATTCGATATTGTTGATGGGGATGATGAACACTTAATCTGCCATATAATGTACATTGAGGTATGATTTGGATTCACCAAGAAGAATTACGCCACGATTATTGTGGGCGTTGATATGCAGTAGCCATTGGAATTAACAATGCAAAGTTTTGCTGTTTGCTTGAGCACGAATTACTTATTAGCAGCAGATATACGGATAATCGAATAATCAATATGATTGTTATTGAATACCTGATTATATAATGTACATTAGATAGTTTAACGTTTTACTGTGATTTATTTACCAGAATAACGAGGCAAAGATTATGAAAGAAAATGGGGAAACAAAAGAACCACGCATATTTTACCTTAACTGCAGAATTAATTCAGGACAATTAAATATTAGTTATAACTGTTCCTATGTTTGCGACAACTATTACTTAAAACACTTGCTATATGTAGATTGGCTGCAAGGTATTAGCCACTATTCACTTTTGGGCATGTACTTAATTTGTTACAAAGTCAGGTTCCATTTTTATCAAAAGACAGCACTATTGTTTATTGTTATCGACAATTTTTAATCTCTTTTGTATTGTTTTACAAAATTAATCTGAAAATTGATATTAATAGCCATTATTTACGCGTTATGCATACTTTAGGTGACGTTTTTGAAGAGATGCTTTTTGTCTGTATCATTTTATTTTAATTGTCTAGTCATTAGGATATAAATTAATTTATATTTTCTTATTCATTGTAAGTAGGGTTTATTTTCTATTAACATAGACAAGAATGGTAAGCACATTCAAATTTGTTTGAATTCTTAAATATGCAAAATGAAATTTTTGTCACATTTTGTTATTTGAAGAATTTACGCTTACGTGTATTACAAAAGATGATCAAATACAATAAAATAAGAATTTACTTCATGCTTTATTAAATAAAATACTTTAATTTGGGGATTTATATCGTTGAAAGACTTCGATTCAACTTTATTTAAAATTTGAGGAAACTATTTTTAAACTTTATTTGTTGCAATATATGGAATATAGATGGCGTTAGTACATTCTTTAAGTTAAATCAGATAAACAACTGTATAAAAAGTACCTATATTTAGTAAGATTACCAACATTTTCTTTTGCTGTTCCCTGGCTTCTCCCATTCCATTCACATGCGTTCATCACTGTCAATGTAAACATGAAGAATTAAGTGCTTTGCCTCATTACATTAGTACGTAGAGAATTTTATAGCGATAACAGAATCGTGAAGACATGAGTAATCATCACAATAACGGTGCTAGAGCCGGTGAGACTGAACAAATGGCGCCTTCCCAATGCCTGAAGGTGTTCATCCAGAGAGACTACAGTGAAGGCACTGTAGTCAAGTTCCAGAACAGATTTCCTCAAGAACTAGAAGGAAAGGTAAAGTACTAGCAAATATTTTCAAATATATTATGCTTAATTTTATCTTCTCGTTTTAGCTGGATAGACAAGACTTTGAATACACTATTAACAAATTAAATGAACTTTTTATGGAAGCTGAAAAAGCTTCTTGTGCAGCATACTGTGAAGGATGTTTGGCATGCATCACTGCATATTTTATTTACATTTGCAAAGAAACACATTATGAAAAGGTATGTTAGTTATGTTAGCTTACTGTTCATTTTTTTTAGCTGCATTGTTTTAGTGTTTGAAAAAAGTATCAAAATTTATTGCTGAACAGAATGAAAGAGTTTATCATCCTAGGGGGCTAATTGTGACAGATCCAAGTCTTCGTGGACTTCGAGTGTTAGAAATAAGTTGCTTGGATAGACCCCCTAATGCATGACTCACCTTGTCACACTCCACACAGGAGTTTTTCATGTAACATGTGTATCAGAAATGTGCAAAATGATTTCTATGATTGCATTGTCATTTCATATATCTGACTAAATGATAGCAACTAATGATACTATCAAGAAAACTTCCATTAATTGAATTGGTACATGTAATCAATTTAAACTCATACTTCAAATGCAATGGATTATGGTAATATTAGCATTACAATCAATGACAACATAAGAAACAATGTTTTATACTGTATTTATATTTGCATTTAATGTAAGATAAAGATTGTGATTAACCAGAGTTTATGTTTGACAGTCTGTAAATTCTTCTCATGAAATTGTTTCGGTTGCAATTAATTTTGTAATAAAATGAATATGTTATCTAGAATAATGGACATTGTGTAATACTAATTTCAAGATGTTATTTGGTTGTCACTAATGTAAAAGATATATTTATTGAGTGGTGGTAAAATACTTTTTTATTCTGTAAATAAATATGTTGATGTAAATCTATAACACATTTGAATTTCTCCTGGATCATTACTTGTTTTGATTCCGGCCTCTATTCTAGATAGTTTACTGTATAATGTTAATAAGGCAGTTGTCTTGACTCAACTAGATCAAATGAGTACTGGTTTGTCACATCGGGCCGAGCTAGGGTTTATTGATAAATGAATATGGCATGTTTGGGGCAATGTTATCGTCCCTTCATCGTTACTTATTATGAATAAACGTTATGTAGTTTCTATTAGGCGTTTTTAGTTGTGGTTTAGTAACACTGTGGAACAGTAAATTTCCGATTAAGATGGCATTAACTGCATTCGATCAATCACAATTTATCTAAGAAAACGGGTTTTTCAAAATTTTCCCTGCACGCAACGTTTTTTTTTTTAATTTCGATTTTAGTGTTTTGCCGAATTTTAGTTGCAATTTGATATATTGTCCCATAACTTGAGTAATTATTCTTAGATCATTTAGCTGTTTTGAATAACAATTTGTAAATAGATACCGAAGAAATGTGTGAAAACGTGGTTTGTTTATCTTTAATAGTTTCGAAGTTATTAGTTCTCAAAGTGAGAATTTGTGAAAAAGTGCAGACGTTGATTCGAACGCATCTTCCAAACAAATATACATTTGGAACGAAATGAAAGTATGTTCACTAGATTAAGTATGAGTTGCTTAATACCACACTAGTATTCTAATTTTCTTGACGGATTTAGTTTTGGAGATAGAATTTTTTAGTAAAAAAGTTGAAATTCGATACGGCCATCGACGTAAGCTCAATAATCCGTATTCCTCAATGGAAGGTGTAATGACCGTGAAGTTAAATTTCGTTACAGCAACTGTAAGGCTGAGAATTTTAATATTCCTTTAACTATTAAACTCATTGTGGAACTGCTTTGGTGGCTCATCTATCACCTATGCTTACGGGTTAGTGGGTCGGCGAGTTCGATTTTCCCTCGGTAACGGCTTCGTTGTTGGGAATGCTGTAACATTCCGGTGCGGCAGTAGTGGGAGGTTAAGTACGGTGTCGGTGGTCTATATTCACGTCGTCCTTCACGACCCCTTACACCTGGCATAAGGGTACAAAAAGATTGAAAACGATGATGATAAAATTTAATAGAGATTAATTATATTCTCTTTGGCAAACTTTAAAGCAGTCAGTTTCACATCTCAAATAAAATTAATTTAAATGTCTTTTAAAATTGTATCTGATCTTTTTAATAACTATAACGTACCGAAACAAAACCCAAGTTTATTGAATTAAGTTTTGATATTGTTGTTATAGTTAGGGAAGTAAGAAAAAGAACTGAAATGCAGTCAAAATGTTAATTGGTTTTATGACACAATATGTTTCTTATTAACCTGACACACAACCTTCGCAACTCTCATGCACACCCTCGCCACCTCGTGTTTTATGCGCAACTGCTGCTCCCAGCTTAACCCACCGATGTGGGATGTGTCGACATTTGTAAGTTTCAATTGTCTTCGTTTGGACATTCCATTTCGACAGATATCCATTAAATCATCGATACTTGCTACGTATTAATATCGCTTTAATGTCGTTTTAATATCGATAGTTTAGTTGAAGTTCATTGACAAATTTATTACCAGTTTAGAGCATATTACATTTGTTGGCACTAATTGTCATCAATCTACGAAATATTTGTTTGCTAGTAACACTTTTATTCCGTAAATAAAGATGTTGATGAAAATCTATAATATGTTGGGGTTTTTTCAATGTTATTTAACTTGATTTTCCTTCAAATCCTGCATATATCACTGTAAAATAAACATTTTTCAATTCATACTTAAAGGCAATTCTTTGAACTTTAATATTTTTTTTACAATTAAATTTAATATACAATAATTATTTCCTTTGTATGAAAACTTTGGCAAATTTTAATACAATCAATTTCACATCTTGGATAAAATTAAATTATAAGTGCATAATGTCTTTTAAAGTTGCGTCTGATTATTTAAATGACTAAAACCTACCTAAACAAAATCCAAGGTTATTAAGTTCAGTTTTGATATCCATTAATTAAATGACCGATATTTGTTACCTGCTCCTAGTAGTCTGTTCACGGAGTTGTTTTGATCTCGAATAGTTAATTTAATTCCTTTTACAAATTCACTATTAGCTTATAGTACATAATATGTTGCTAGTTGTTTTTATAAATGTTGCAATATTTGATCGTGTAATTGTTACAATCGCCATCTCTTCTTACAAATGTCTTACATCCTCCAATCTGTCCTTCTGATATTGGATTGAGTGGTAAAAACTTCTTTTCAAGATCGATTTGTATAAAATTTGTTTGTTCGAAATAATGATCTTTAATTTGTGTTGCTTTCCACAGAATTTCAAAAGGTTTGTGTATCCTCTATTGACAATTTCACATACACTGAGTGTTTCTTGTGAATGTGTAACATTCATAGATCACTATGAAATCATGAAACAACGATAAGATCATTGACATTCCATATTGGCCCAAATTGTGAAAACACCTTTATAGATATTTGGACCCTGTTTAATTCTACTTTAATCCAGACAAACGATATCCAATGAATTTTAATATTCTTTCCATGTGATGTTATATCATCTTGAATCCTTTTGGCCCCCTATACTTGTGTACCACCCGTTAACGCCCAGTTTTAATTTTGTTTAATTTTTCATACTTTAAAATACATCTACAAGTATCAACCAATATTTACCTAGTCTTAACTACCAAGTAAAGTAATTAATAAAACAATGATATAATTGTAGCCCAACAAAGACGGCATGAATAAAATTGTAAATGTCTTTCATGTTTGTTTCATTTATCACATTCACGCTCCTTAGTCATAAAATCTTTCCCCGTGTGTCAAATAAAATGCAGTCCAATGTATTCAAAGAAATACTCTGTATATATATATAGATCTCCCCAACGTAGTAAATATTACTATATAAGATTAGTTATACTGTTCACAATGAAACATTATGAGCAATCACATCCAATATTAAAAACTATGAAATCACTAGATTCATCATTATCATAATTATTACTTAGATAATTCTTTTATCAATATGTATGTACATTAGAAAATATTTGATTTTCCTCATTTTCCCTATAGTATCAGCTTGCTTGCAATTTTTGTTTGTTAACTGTATATTGTGTTATTATAATTTGTTTATTGTTATAGTATTTCCTTAATGTTTTATTAATTGCTTCAATTGGAACGTATCCATTGCACTCATCCATCTGGCCAAAATGTGCAAAGGCGCACTTGCTTTATGTCCTATTTGGTAAGAGACTAGAATTAAGTAAGTATAGGCAATGCACGATGTGTGGAAACAATGCGAGCACACGTGCACTCATTGATTTTATTACTACCTAGGCCTACGCGAAACGACATTAGACCAGCTGCCACGTCGAAGGAGTGTCACAAGACGCAGCAGATTTTGTGCTTTCGTTTTAATTTGCTGTTCGCCAGCGTTGGCTGCGATGAATTTTGATTCGCCGATGTGGTTTGCAATGTCTGCACCGTGAACTCTATGTCTTTAGCTTCTTCTTGGTCTGAAAGGGATATGAAATTGTAAATCATATCGCTGTTGTGGAACGAGTGGCAATAAACACGCCTACCTGTGAAAGTTTCGACTGGTTTGTCGATAGTATCGTGATCAATCCATGTTAGCCCCATTTCGACCTTTTCAGCAAGATCCTGCCAGTGCCTGCGGTTTTCCAACGTTCCTTGGTATAGTGGCTTTACCCATGGGAACGTATCAGATAGCACGCGATAGAGGGGTAAACAGATCACGTCGATAAATCCAACCTGCATCTGCGGGAGCTCATCCTTCCTTTCCCTGTCCATCATTGCCTGTACGACAAAAAGGAACGATAAATGAAAATAACCAAATTGAAATTATCTAGCACTCACAACTGGTTGTTCTTTCAATTGCATCTTTTCGAGATCTCCCTGGTCGAAAAACTCATCAGCTACCAACTTAGCCACCCGATGTTGAACATCCCATGGTTTGGCAATTGCGCTGACATCGCATGCGGTCATCATCATGCCAGACAAAACTTGAAAAAGAGGATAAGTTAATCTAGAAGGGGTACAAATAAAACTATTGGACTATTGGAAAGTGCCAAGACAGCACAAAATGAATTAAAAATAGTAAAATTGACAAAAGTATTGCTTATTAGGTCGAATTACAATTCTTTTAATAGCACATTTCATTGTTGCTAGTAGGAATTTAGGTATATAAAAAGGAAGATTTTGTTAAAAACGTACGGTCTTTTTTATCGTCGCTCTGCCAATCGAATTCGCCGTTTTCTATCAACTCGAGAAACATGCTCCGTTTCTTAAAATACATTGCAAGATCCGTGCTCAAGATTGCAGTTTCTACTAACTTCATGACACGTCGATAGTCCTCAGGCGATAAGGCCTAGAAAATAATACAATTCTATGTTTTACTTTACTTTTAAACTTTGTGCAAAGAAGAGCAATATTTGCTGACATTTCAACTCTCAATAAAAGGCTAACTTTGTTTTATTAAGGTAGAGCAGGTGCTTACTTGAAATATGTTATTGCTGTCGGTGTTTAGTATCATCACACACTGGTCAAAGTGATGATGTTCCATTGTGCTTGTGCTGTATAAAATTGCCAGCGGCGATTCCGTTTTAGTTTGAAAGGCATTATTCGTCCCTCGGTGATCCAAATCATGACAAAGACATGCAACCAACAAGCCTAGTATTTCTAGATCAGTCATGAAGCGATCCATTTTCCCGGTTTTGAACATGGCAAACATTGTCTGCGCCACATTGAGTGCATGTCGCCAATTGTGGTACTTAACAGGACGGTAGTTTTTCCGCACTGACAGGATCCATCGACACAGCACCTAACAATTAAGCGGATTGTTTAAACAAAACGATGCATGTCGGATCAACTCACGTCATATGGTATGTGAAACTGTTGAACCAAATTGCATTCCATAAACATCCTAATTGTCGCTTTGCACGTGTCATCGTCGGACAGATCAAAATCCACAAACGTAAAACTATACAGGTTGAATTGTTGTGCCGGTGGAATGTCTAGTTTGACTAACTTTTCAGTGGCATCATTGCTTGCAGTGGCATGATACGATAGGCATTCCAATGCCACCTTTTGTTTTGCCATCAACTTGCACGCATTTTCGTACATCTGCGTGTTGTGTATGCCTAGACCACAAAAAATCGCAAATGCCTCCAGCATTGAGACATCAGCGTCAGTGAATGAGGTATTGTTCGCTTTGTTGATAAGTTGCGCCACGCCAATGAGATTCCTCTGACCATTGCTAATCGGCATACAGAGGATTGTGCGCGCAGATTCTGCATCGCCTTCGCTATGCTGTTCCTTGAGCCAGGCACGCACGTCACCGATGTTGAGGATTTGTCCCCGGGTGGCGGAATACCCAGCGATTTGTGCCAACGTCGAGCTTTGCAGGTCGAATGAAGATGGCCGCGATACCAGACTTTTGGAGCCACAATCTCGTAACTCGAACACCGTGGTGAATGTGCACGTTTTGCCCAGGCCATTCTCGCGCATATCCTCGGGCGTAACGTTGTCGCTCTGAAGGCGATTCAGTGGGCCATGGCGTTCAATCACTCTTCCCGGCCGTTCAATAATATTTTCCAAGTGACTCTGCGGAAAGTGATTGATATTAATCTTTTAAAGTGCGACGAATAATGTTGATTAAGATGAATTAAAGGAAAATTTGCATGGACATAGTATTTTTTGATAAAGGGGTAGAAGCGTAGAGAATCAATTATTTCGTAGAGTCATAAGAAAACAATTTTTAAATATCGGGGTAAGTATTAGAAACACTTTTTCACTGTTTTTGTAAGAATAACTTGGTATCATATTCCCAGAAAGTTAAATAAGTAGATGAAATTAATTTTGCTTTGGTAGCAAAGATAAAGGATTGTAACTTTAAAATGCCTGCGTGCCCAACTTTTCAACAACATTGCAAAGTTTTCAAGAAGATTTAGTAACTTTGGGCAAGGCATATGCGCCCAATGAACAATTTATTTAGGTTGCGTTCATTACGGGGAGGTAAGTTTTAGCAATCAGCTCTCAATTCAAGCTTGGGTTGTGGCACGCAAACTTCGTTATTAACTCATAATTACCGAAAATTCATATCTCATAATTAAATTATTTGTTAGTTGATACTGGTAATATTGCTGATGGCTTGTTTTCACTTAAGATTTTCCATTAACACGTTGCGGACGAGTGGGCCCAGCCGTGCTCAAAAGCAGGCTTCCCCCTCTTTTCCACTCGAAAGCGCCACTCTGGGTTAGCCGCGACTTGAGTAATATGATACTACTCTGGTTCTCGCCGTTTTTTTTTTTTTTTTTATATATCGAGTCATCAATTCATTAATGAACGCACGATACATTGCAAATGAATTGCGTTTTACTTAAAAAGATTTATTTGGTGATAGAGTGGTGATATTTCTCATATCATTATGATGGTATCAAAAATAAATGTTTTTGATGATACACGTTGCATTTTTATTATCTTAATTTTCAGTTTTGCAAATTATCATGTGTACGGTTTTTCTGTTCGGCAAGAGTACATTATCATGCCAAAGTAAAATACAATTCATTTGTGTACTTCAGCGCAATAGTGAACAAATGTATCGTACATTCATCGTGTCATTTATGAATTGCATTTTATTCTCTGCCGTCCGTCTCATCCGGTCGGAAATGTCGACTCTCTAACTTTTGTCAACAAACGGCAAGAACCAGAGTGGCATCATAATACTCAAGTCGCGCCGTCGGTTGACAGGGAGGAAAATGCCACCGCGTAGAGCATGGCTGTAATGGCCCACAATGACTCACACAAAAGAGGGCAACAATTATAGAAGTTTTACTTTAAAACCAAGCTGAGGGTCTGCATCTCGCCGAATAGAAAAACGATGCAGCTACTGAATAATGGCCAGTGGTGAAAAGTACGACGTCAGTCTATAACCGATATGATTGCATTACGCTCACGAGTCACACTTCACGCCGCCTTACACCCGGAAATTGGGTACAAAGGGGTTGAGATTGATGATGATAATATTGAGTATATACTATTTATTTACCTGTTCACAGCAGTCTAAATCTAATAGATAAACAGCACATCGCTCGCAGTTTAATAGTTCTTGCGCTTCCCGCATAATCTTCGTAACGAGGCACTCTAGGTTGTTTTGCTCTTCAAAGATGCTGCGTGCTAAATTTAGCAATATCTGAAAATTGAGATAGAAACTGAAGCAAATTGAATGAATATGAATTTTTGCCCTGGCGGGCTTGGGGCGCATCCAAGAGCATCGTGACTCTAATAGATAGATTAAGTGATTGCAAGTACTGGCTTGTATCTATTCTTAGTGATTCGATTTTAATCAAATTAGAAGTCATACGACGCTTTGAAGTGACAGACACTAATAACATGGTTTATTTGTAAGCGGAATATTAATTTGGCTTCAATTTTTCAAATGTTATTATCATTGTTCGTAGAAACACCAAACTTAAATATATCAACAAAGATTATTTCCAATTATTTCCACTAATATAATAATCTTATAATATAAATATATGTTAACTAATAATTAAATATGGAAATTGGGATAACACGTCTATAAAAAAGATAAATATAAGAAAATATAGCCACTAGAACACGACTCGATTTTATTTCTGTCAAGAGTTAAGCAATTCTAATATGATGGTTAATTGTAATTAAAATAGGGAAACTGTCTTAATACTAGATGCGAACTTCAGTTAATCGAAAATGCTTTTGAACCTCCTTTTTGAGTGATTTTCCTTAAACCCACACTGCATTGCAAAATAACATGCGTTTCAATGTGAGTGAGAACATAAATCTTTTCGAGCAAGCACGGCAAAATTGCAATTAAGATGATTACTCATTTGCTACCCGATGGTGGTGTTGGACAATGTGATCGAAAACAAGCGCCGAGTGGTGCTTTCAGTGGTTTTCTCTCTCGTTAGGTTTTCTCTTTAACATTGTTTCCACATGAACTCCTTGTTGCACGATAGTATCTGATGTAATCAAGCATACAAATTGATACAATACATTCCGAAAACAAGAAAGCAAATCTGGTTGGCTGTCAGCATTTGCTGTGTCAACTGATGCTTTCGCCATTGATGCTGAATAGGTGAATTCGATGAATATATTTCAATATCAATCTATTTGATTGTGAAATACCTTACAAATCAACAAGCTTGGCTGAAGTTAACACACAATATGGCATTGAGCTGCTTACCTGATTTCGTCGGTACTCCAACACGGATACTTCAAATAGCTGTGCATTCTGAATGCCAATTCCGCAGAAGGTGAGATAGCGTTGGAACACTTCTACGTCATGCCTGCTGAACTCATCCGATCCGTCCGTTTTGTTGATGATCTGTGCCACCCCAATTACCTCACCTTCGTAATTACATATCGGCATGCAGAGGATCAGCTTCGTTTTATAACCGGTTTTCATATCCATTTCTCTCGAAAACCTTGGATCCTAATGGAGAAGATAAAACATTCATGTTAATATTTTTTTACATTAACTATATTTTTAGTGTTAACAAAAATCAACATTTATGAGCAGTGGCTCATGATATCTATCAGATAAACTAGAAAACTCTGGTAAATTAACTCCATTGCTCCAGTAATTAAAGTGTCAATTAACGATTAACGACATTATGTACATATATAAATTTACGACCTGCGTGTAATATTAAGAATCTTCGTAGCAACAAGTCTACGAAGTAATTTGCACCAGTCGTGTTCTCTAAAATAATTATGGAAGCAAATCGGCGTGCTCGTTAATACAAGTAGAACATGCAAGAAGCAATTAAACTGGAATTGCGTCAAAATGTAATCGAATTAAAGGATTATGGCGTGACCAAAGCCACTTCTATTTACTCGGCCTCTAGGGAAGGACAACCCTCTTTGTTCGTATTTTATCTCTCGTGTATGACTATAGTTTTATTGCGGTTTGCAAACACGTGCGTTACGAATGTGGTGGAAAACATGCAAATTGTCTAGTTTGCTACGCCAGACTTAAAACAGTATTTTAGTTCGTTGTGGTAGGTTTTAATAAATATTCATGTTATGGAAGCTGTTTGTGTTTCGTATCTTTGGTTAAAGAATGAATACGTTGCCAGAACTATAATAAATGCAATTACATCCACGTACTTATTTGTTTTTATTGCATTGTGTTTAAATCTTTTAATAATTGCTCGATTATATCTGATAATTACTTTATAATAATTCAAATTTCTTAGTTAGTTCGGTGTAAAATAATACAAATTGTGTACTTAAAATTCTCCAGAAGAAAATTTTATGTTTGTGTGGTTTATTGCGTTAATGTCCATCTAATTGATTACACAATTTGAAAAGAGAAAACAGTAGATGAAACTATTTATTCGAAAAACTAAATAATATAATCAAATGCTTACATTTTTATCACATAGCGTTAGCTATAAAATTAAAACCTTTATATTTTTTGATTAATTTTGTAACTATATATATTTTAATTTTTCTGCCAGCAATGGTTTGTTATCAATGAGAAAAAAATATTAAAAATGCAAATTACAGTCAGATACGACAACGTTCTTCCTTAAACCACAACCAAACTTGAACTAAGAACTTGGCTCTGTAACCGGGTATGAAACTTTTCACCTTTCTCTTATGATAAAACATAAATATTACATGATAATATACAAATAACTTAATACCAAAAACAGTGGACTAATCTAGATCCTAATTTTATCAGAACAATAAAATAAAATAAAATGTGTGCATCGTTTCATCATAATAAAATAAAATCATAATTAAGTTGTTTGTGATTTTAGTAGTTTCATTGCCAGGCACAGTCGGTAAGCCGTCTGACCGTAGCAGTAACGGCAAGGTGCATGTTCTGAAGACACGGGCTCAAGTCCTGCTAGGGATATAGTCAATATAATATATATTTCCACAAATTTTGGCGTCCGTATCAAGGCATGGTTGCAGTATGCTCCAAAAATAACGACAAATAGTTTCATTAAAATCTTTATCATGATAAAATATAAATACAACACCATAACAATCGAAATAATTCTATAGTCAAAACCGCAAAACAGTAATTAACAATCCATTTGTTCAATGACAGCAATCGTTCAAAACATTAGTGAAAAAACTGTATAAATAACCTGTGTGCTTCAAAAATGTTAATGAAATTAAGACTCACCTAGTCTAATGAGAGCCTATCTGTAATAACTGAATTTTAAAATCAATATGTTATAAATTGTGATTACTAACCATTTATGAGGGTCTCAACAGAGTCCCCTAACTGCGTCACGCGCAAAGTTAATTATCTTGATAAATTCCTGTATTCCTGCGTGTAGCGAGTTGTACACATTTTGCATCAATAGTCACTATTGTCACATCATGCAAATATCTATTGATGACAATGAGGCAATTTCATATTTATAGCGCGATGCACTATATTGGAAGCAATACAAGATAATTCTAAAATGTTTTCACGGGAAATGCAGAAATGAATTTTTCTATGGAATCTGCTCTTCAATACAAGCAACAAAAAAATTATTGACTAATCTGCCTGAATTTACTTTGTCACACCCTGTACTGTATTCGCCACAGTATTATTGCTTCCTGTGGGACATAGTTATTTTTACGATCTTATCATAAAATGGCAACTGCGGTTTTGTCGTTTATTGCACTTTTGTTGTAGTCTAGAGTGCACTTCAGTTGGAACTTGAATGAAGAACCGGGCTTTAATTAAATCGAGCGGAAAACGCGCGTTTGCCCTCAACGGATTGTTTAATTTCAATTCTCTACTCCTGACTACCGTAATCACCAAGCGAATCAGAGAGGTTTAAAGCGAAAATCGGCCCAAGTGAATGCAGACGGTGAAATTGAGGCGCGCTGGAGCGTTTTCATTATATGAGACAATAAACAGTTTATCACTTTTGTGCTAGGCAGTAATATCATACCGATAGGTATAAATTGAAATTAATAAGCATTCTAATAGATACAGAAATTGATGAATGTAGAATTTCCTCTACATTTTACCGAATTCTGAATAATTCATCTGTTAACAGTAATTTGCAAAATAAATTTATTGATTTTAAAATTCAAGAAAATATCTTGAAAGTGCTGTAAATATTTGAAGCATTAAACTTAATAATAATATATATATTTTAAACGAGTGCCCTACATCAATTGTTATTTCGCATTTCTTTGATACAGAGTATAGGCAACTACACTCACGAATCAAATTCATAATTATGTCTAAAGCTTACAATTTTGCAGCTATTTTACTTTTTTTTTTTGAAGGAATAAAGAGTATAGTTGAATGACATTATTATCTAAAAATGTAACATATCAAAGCTTAATATAGAATTTCGTAAATACAATGTAAAAATTCTTCTCGCTTTTCATAATTTTTAATAATACGCCACATTATTAAGTAAAAGAATTTTTTAGTATAATACTTTCCAATTTAGCTATAATTTTCTAAAATCTCCACCAACTTCAAAGAAAATTCTTCTCTTAATTGCTTGCCAAATATGAATTTAGAGTGAATCTTGTGAGAATTTTATGTTTTGACAACAGAAGTAGTTTAATAAAAAAAATCAATTTCATGCTTACGGTTTCAGATTTTTAAATTTACTTTATATTTCTAATTAAAATTGAAAAACAACTGGTGTATTTTCATATTTTAATAAAACACGTATTTGTAAAATTATACAATTGTAAATTATTAGTGTTGTTGAGTGTGGTTACGAAGTGTTTAAGATTCATTATGTTGGTAAAACTTTACTATACCACTTACTATTATTCACTTGGTAAAACACAGTGGAGTCTATGATTAATCCGTCGTTTATTGTATAAAGTTTGTTATTATATGTGCAATAGTTTTGTTTTGTGATTGTTTTTATTGTGTAATAATGGAATATGCCCATACTGAAGAAGGCAACACGCCGAAAACGTTCTACCAAGTGAGTAAAAGTAAGTGTTGTAGTGAAATTTTATCAACATAATGAATATAATTATGAATATAAATCGTGACTATGCTTGCTTATCCTATGCTTATCTTCCCACTAAAGTATTATTCAACCACCCTCTAGATTGGCGTATTGGCGTTAGAAGTAGTTTCTACTGCTCCTGGAAAATAACATTGAAACAGCTATCTTGCATTACCTCTGTGGCCTGCTTGCCTCCCCAGATTATTCCAATGCAATTATGTTTGAAAGTCAATCATATTAGTGTGAATAGAAGACAAAGCTCTGTAGAATAAGTCGGCAAACTATGGTTTTATTTCCGCAAACGAAGAGCAGAAGATAATAAGACGCATTGGAAGTTTTAAAAGTGGTATATGGCCAATTTAACTAATGGATTTTGCTTCATCCATTTTTATATTTAGGCGAAAGCTTACAATTCATACAACACTATATCTAAAAGAAACACAAACGTGTTTAATAAAATGCAAGAATGCAATTTCTTCTAGCGCTATACTGCGTAGTTCCTAGAATAAAAATAAAAGTTATTCTCAGGAGCTTACATCAATGTACCTAAGTTGTTTGGTATAAAAGAAAGATGAAATAATGTAAAAAAGAAATTGCGCTCGTTTATCGATTTACACTTAAGCAATGACGCACAACATACGTTGTTTACGTTTCCACGTTTTGTGGTTATAATGCTCTAAAACGGTATTAATAGATTAATATTTGATCTTGTACCAATCGGGAATAGTGCGTTATTATCATTTTTCAAGTGTATAATATTTCTCTAATGACATACTAATAAACACAGCAATAAATAAATATGTTCCTAGGAAATAGATAGATAAATGAGCGAAGTGGTTGAATTGCAAGAAAATCGAAATATCAAGAACTTCAGAACGAAAAAAGTATTAAAGTAAGAATAATGCTTTTGACTCTTCACAAAGCTCCCCTTTACACACTTTTTTGTTCCTCGCGAGTTTTAAATTGGAAGTCAGAAGTTATGCTCAATTTGTCACGAAGTTCAAATGCTACAGAGTTTCGAAGGAATAGAATTCTTGAATCAGGAAATAAACATACATTAAAGGAATTACAGTCTTTCATTTAATTGTTTATCTACAAGTAGAGTGCTTAGTAAAGCTTTTAAATGCATAATGATTTTAATTGTTTGGTGGGAATAATTAAATCCATTCGTTTGAATAGAATCCAATTAAGGTAACATTCATTGACATCAAAGGCCATATCGCTAATCGACGTGCCTACTTTCCACATGAACACCTCCATCATAATCCCGGAACTAGATTCCATTTCGTTTAAATGTGCGACGATCGACATGTATCATATCTGTGTTTACTCATAAAATCGCTAATGACTGGATAGGATACGCACCATTTGACATTATTAATACTCCCATCTATCATATATTGCAAAATAGTTGATTAATAGGTAATCAGCCGGGTAAAGTTATGTATTGGGATCTATATGTTTATGAATAAGATAACAGCAAGATGATTGAAGAAATTTAGACAAATTATTCACAATTTAAAAGTTTAAAGCAATGTCAATTAATCAAGAGCATTAAATTTTGTTACAATGTGGGGCAAGGGTCGCCAACCTACGGCTCGCGCGATAATTCAAGAAAAAACAAGAAACTTATAGCGTGAACGTGATGTGGCTGGTGACAAGAATGTAAGGGTTAGGTTAGAAATTATTGTTTTCACTGTTTTGTCGGTTCATATTTTACGCTGCATTTAGGGCCACAAGGATCTGTTGTTATTTAAATTTACCTTATTGAAGAATATTATTTTCATGTGTCTGGCGTATTAGTTTTATAAATTGTTAATTTTTTGTCTTAGCAATGCTACAGAAAAAAACACGAAAACCAAACACAATTCAATATTGGCCAAAACATCCTCACATTTTTCGATTATAATTGCTAAACATATCGAACTATTTACGGATGGTGAGTTTATCAAAAAATGTGTTTTGATTGCAAATTAAGGAAATTAGAAAATGTTTATTTTTTTTAATAAATTGCTTTTATAAAATGTATAATTTTTGTTCTCCGGCTATATTATTATTACATTATAATAAAAATATAGTTTTTTAATTTTTTTTTTTTTTTTATGATACCCAAGTTCCAGTGTGCGGCCCTCGCAAATTTATTTAATCCGAAAATGGCCCGCTGTCCGATAAAGGTTGCCGACCTCTGATGTAAGGTATGATAAAAATTCAAGACCAACTCAAATAATTAGTATTCTCAAACACGTTATAAATACCAACAGAAGGAGTTTCTAGATTTTCCAATAAATATATCAACTCCTTTCACTTGAATGCTACCGTCAGTGTCAGTGAAGAGGAAGTGGAAATTGAAATCAAGCTTTAGTTTCAGTCAATCAATCAACGCAGCTATCAATACATTGGAGAATGTATCATTATATATTCGTGCCAATCGAGGACCAGATTAGTTATGTATTTATGAGAATACCCTCTCTGTGTGTACAACGCTATACTAGTCTGGGGAAACACAGAAAGCGGTGCAGTGACGTGAAAACTCGCATGGCGTGATAACGTCAACATCAAGTTATTCTACAAAGTGGTACAATTATTGTCAGCTTTTCTTTTCTTACAATGCAATACAATTGAATTGCATCAAAAGTGAGTGATGGGATGTAAACTTTGCGGTATTGTGTGAGGATTTTCGTTCAGTGCAATGGATTTAGATTTCTATTTCAAGGAAGCGTAACATTGTGCTTTCAGAGAAAGGAACGTTAGTTCGTTTGTTTCAGAATATAAAAGTATTCTATTCAAAGCGTTCGAAAAAGCTTTCAAGTAACAATAAATAATAATTGTGTTAAGAAGACCATAATGAAACTTACATTGTAAGCATCTTTGATGTTGATCAATGTTTTACTTTGTGCCACTGTTCCAGCAATGCCAACGCCAAAGGGCAGGCGAATCTCTTCAATTTTATGCATCTGCTTATCATGCTCTTGCATTTCGCATATATTGTTTTCGGAAAGGGTACGACCATCAGGAGGTGTGGTATCATGTCTCACATCAAAAAGCTTCGCCACGAGGTAACGCGCTTCCGGCGGACCACGCGCGAGAAATAAAGAACCGCGATCCGCGCGCGTTAACAAGCTCACATTGCGAAGAATTTTATGACAAAGGACGTCAATGTCTAACTCGTTGGCCACATCACGAATTAACTCCATGAACAACTCGCTCTCTTCCAACGATTCAAAATCAGGGAACTGGTATGGACGGACGTGCGGAGCCGCCGCCAGCCACAATCGGAAAGGATCGGCGCTGGCTGAAGCAGCGGCATGCTTGGCGACACTGGGAGCCGGCGGCGGAGCCGGCTGAGCGGTACTAGGGGCACATGCATTCTGCTCGCTCTGTCGCAGCTCGTGGGAAGCGCGTTCGCGGAGCCACGCTTCCACCGCATGTGGATGCGACTCTAACCACGCGCCAACTTCTGCGGGCACCTCGTCCTCGCAAGCGCCGTCGACGGCGGCGGCTGGGTCGGGCCGCAGCGGTGGTAGTGGCAGCGGCGGCGACGGCGTCATTGCCCCGCATGACCTACTGCTGCGAGTAGATGACGCACGGCGCCACGACGTCGGGGCGGCCAGGTGTGACGCTGCGCGGCGTTAGACTGACAGCGCGGCGACGGCAGCGGCAGCGGCGGTCGCGGCATGTGCTCGTCCCGGATCTGTGAGATGCGTACTTTTATTGATCAGAGCGCCGCGGCGCGCAAACCGCCGACGTGCGAAAGGCGCGCGCGCCACTCACACGCACGTGCGACGCCTACGACGACGCCACGAGCTGGGTAGTTATTCTTATTGCGTAATTGTTACTAATGTTGTGTGGGCACTCATTAGCGGTGGCGTGCACACCAGCGCAGCAGAGTACGGACAAGACGCGAAAGGAATGGAAGAAGGGAAATATTGAAGACAAGAACGAGAACGAGGCACTTCTCGCCAAGCGCTTTCGTGATACTCGGTGTCAGATTCAGAATAATTTGTAATATATTTTTATGCAGAACATGACTTCAAAAGCGCTTGCAAACTTAAATATAAATAAGAACAATTTTCTAAGGTCTATGAACTGTGCAGTTAGAAATAGTTCCACTGGTTTCTCCATAGAAGAATTGACAGTATGCAGCATTATTTTCGAAAGTAATTTCAGGAACTTTAAATTCCGGGTTCACAGCAACTTTAAGTGTATAAAGACCTGGCTCAATGTCAGAAATATCTACCCATTGGCAATCCACCGTGTATTTGTAAACATCTGAACAGTTAACTGATATTCCTTGGTCCCCATAATTGGCGCAGGCATAACGCGCTTCAACTCCCGGCATACATTGATTATCCTCCAAACAGAATGAAGCTTTATGACCTTCTGCAACACGCACCATATTCTTATCGTAAATGTCGAACGTAGCAAACACTTCCATGCTATGATAGTGCCTAGAAAAAGTGTAAAAATATAAATTGCTTTTAGTTATTGAGATAGTGCGGTCTAAAAAGGGTAAGAAGCCACTTATCTATCTGACCCATACTTACATGTGGCACATGTGCCATTCCCAGAGATGCTTTGGGATAGCAGGCCGGAAGTCCGCCGTGCCCGCATTCAATATCCTAGCGGTGAACTTGAGAAGGCGCCGCGTCTCGAGATGCCAGTTAGGTGTCTCCTTTTGTATAACGTATGCTTGAGACGCCAGGCAATTTTCCTCCATGGCACACTGAAGGAAATACATTTGTCTATCTTCTAAGTGTGAGGTACGCATAAGCTCCAAGTGATCAATGACCAGGTCAGCCATTGTGTCAGTGCAATATACGGCGGCAACATCATGTACTTCACAAGTGCCTCTTGCTGCTTTATCATGCATGCAATGGCTTAATTTCCGCTCTTCGCCACTGCATTTAATTCCAGTGAAAGTGCCTGTCGTTATATTTCCGCCAAAGTAATCTGTTTGTAGTGCGTTACTAGCATACCCGAATGAGAGACTTTTGCATACGACCATTGCCTCAAGGAGAGACCAACCTTGCCCGCATACAGTGTGCCACTCGCCATCAGTGGTTTTTACTTCAACTCTTCCTTCCATTGAAATTCTACCACCTTGCAATCGTAATTCAAGAGGTGGTAATTTTTCTCTTCAATCATTAAACAATGTTCTGATTAGACCTTTATATATTATGCTGTAATACAATCTATTACTTACAGTGCCTTCTTTTTAGAACTTTTGCTTGGTATTTCATTTTCTATGGAAGATACATCTTGGCAAATTACTCCGGCAGCTTCACTTGCATCACAATCATTCTGACCCCATCCATCGAAACGACACCTGCTAATTTCCTCCTCGGTTCCGTCGCAATACAAGTTATCCATCCAATATTTGCCTGCGTAATGAATGTTAAAGTTTACGTAGCGCAAACCGGGGCATTTTAAATGTCTTACGTTTGGGTGCGCCAAAGAACGAATTATGCGTGGCTTTCGGTTTTCCAGTGTAGCCTAACTGTTTGCATATTATCTGTGCTTCCGCAGCATCCCATTCGTCGTCGCAGATTGCACCCCATTGACCTTCGTGAAGTACTTCAACGTTTCCTGAAACAGATTCCATAACCAGGTCCTTCCAATTCTATGAACATAACATCCTGATTTTTACAAAGAATTGAATCAAACACATTTTGTTTAAGAACATTAACACCTTAGCGTAATGTAAAAAAAGGTTAATAGCATATCAGTGAGGATTAATGCATTCATGGAAAAATAAAAAGCATATTTTGCACAAAATATTTAAATTAAAACCACCTTTTGTTGCAAGATTTAATGATTAACCACATTAAATGTAAACTAAGTTTGCATAAAACACATAAAAACTGTTCCATCACTTTCAGCGAGTGTAAATATTTATGCATAGCCAAGCTCAACAACAATGCGCATTAAAACAGTTTATAAAACATACCCTCGTATTCAGCTCGACCACCTACTAACTTAATGCCGCCCTCTTCCTTTCGCAGGCGTTTCAAATGCTTCTTGATTAAACTAGCCACCTTCTTTTTGCGCTTATCTCGAGGCACGCTAGATGTTGTGATGGTATTACCTAGCTCCGTTAATTCAGTCTGGGAGGCAGCATGCAAAATGCACGAAACTGCAAGCAGAATTAATAACCCGACTAGTTGATTGCACCGCATGGTAAATGCGGCCGGTGCGGTAAAGTTTTGCGTTCAAGTGTAAATGGAGCGCACACCAACAACTTGGCAACGAAGTAAAAATGTAGAGCAAGTTTGTTCGAGAAAATCTAAAAAAAGCGACGCTCAATTACTAGTGGTAAATTATGAAATGGGACTAAAATTGATATACGATTGCCAATGTGATTACCAGCTGACATAGTCATACTTCTCAAATGTGCGAGCGTGATCATGTAGCCTTCTTACAAATTCGGACGATTTATAAATAGAATGTTATTCAACTAGTGAGTGATGCGAAGTGGCTTTTAATTGCATCGCTTAAATGGTTGTAGGAATAATATTATGTTGTTAATAACTAAATATGAAAACTCAAAACTTATAAAGCTTTTAAACATAAAAACTACACAACGTCTTAACCCGAAATTTGCATCATTACGTTCATATTCTTCTCTACAAGGTCAATAAGAACTAAAATTTTCCAAAATTGTGCATAATTCTTGTTGAAGTGCTATCTAGGGTGTCGTTGTAATTTGTAGATTACTTATCGACCTACGACTTATGTGACCTACAAATAGGTACGAAAACAAGCCCTGTAACTTTATAAGAGTATGTGGCTTAATAAAAAATGTGTTTAATAAAAAAATTTTTTAATAAATAAATTAGATTCTGATAATATTCAAGATTTCGTAAAGCAATGAGTAGTTTCCTGTGTCGGGTAAATGTCTATTTATATAAAATAATTGTGGCCTGCGGGTAGTCTAAATTCACACTTTTCGCCTGGATGTAGACAACTAAAACTACTACGAATATGGAAATAATGTATCTGCGCTCTTTCCCTTTCAACGTGTATTGCTCATTTTTTGTCGGTGACTCAAAGTAAAGCGAATGTGAAGGGAAAAGAGTTTTAAGTCATAATAATGGCAAACATTTAATTTTTATTACTGTAATGAGTAAATTACGTTGGTATGGAAGCACGGCAGTCCACAATTGTGGACTTTTCCTTCCATTAGTTGCCAACAAAGTGTAACGCGTTTTAAGATGTTTCATTCGCACAAATCATAAAACATCAGACTCGACTTAAGAATAATACCACCAACACAGTTCATCTAAAACTATCCTCATCTCTGTTATGTGTGCTCGTTTCAAGCCCATATGATATAATCACAAGCAGCAATCCACATTGCAGTGCACTTAACTTGTAGTGACTTCGTGCAGGTCGTATGTGAGGCAAACTTATTGATGCGCTCCGAAATACCCACTTTGTTTACATTTCACTCGTATTTGTCGTGATTGAAATGATTGAAACACTTAGACTGTGTAATTGGTGCATCGTGTTGCCTTCCAATGCCATTGTTACTTTTCAAACATTTCTTAACAACTAGATGATACTCAGTGGCAGTTGACCTTTCATTTTTTATCGCCATAGTGCTAACACAGCAAATTTCGCGTCTTGAGATTCTATTTCTCCAGATGTTTCTTCCGAACATTTAACTATTCATACTTTAACCGCTTCGTGGGCAAACTGTAAAGTCAGTTTGTCGTTATCATCGGCCACTTGAGACATTGTGAGAAAATACAGATAGTAATAAATCAGACCGACATTCTGGTTGAACTGTTCACAAAAGATATTGTTACATTAAGCCAATTCTACAGTAAAAGATAAAATGTTGCTTCATATATTTATGGTTATTTGAAAAAAATGCCATTTCTTGGAGTAAATGTTATTCAAGTTTTAGAACCCGTAGTAGAATTTATGCATCACTTTGAGAAGTTATTTTATGATTTATTTTTGATCCTTTGGAAGAAAGTGTGTGTGATGAACTAAGTACCACACTCAACAAGACAAATCGTTTTGACTTTAAGACACACACTTATTTATATTATGCTCTACATGAGGGACATCTCGAAGTAGTTGAAAAAGCAATGGCTGAGTGAGGATGGATTAATAACATCTGAATATTTTACAGATTAATGGAGCATGAAGAACGCAGCCTTAATGGTGCCGATGTACTTTTAATATAGGCAACTTAAAATATACTTTTGCTTAAACTGAAATTAACACGTGATTTCAGTTAGTGTACTGAAATATTGGTATTTCAGTTGTTCTGATGAATATGTTTTGTCCCTTCTGTAAGTTGAAGATGCAGTCAAAATAAATGAAAATAAATGCCTCGCAACGAAGGCAATTCAATAGAGTAATGAGGAGTTCTAGGATGGATCATCAAATTACAGCTTGTACAACTTGCTCTGTTGCAAGTTGATGAAGCACATCAACGTAAAGGTCTTGCACTAGCATTAAGTTACATACTTTCTAGGAACATTGCCAAAGAAGATATTGATGTTTATGACACAATTGTATTAACTAACATAGCTTCACAGACATTGTTTTCAAAATGTGGCTTTGTAAAAAACATCTGGGAGTATTTTGTGTATATCGATAGTTTAGTTATGGTGTTATAATATTACTATTATTAATATATCTGCATTGTGTGTTGCAGAATATTTAACACTATGGCACCCGCGCGCACCACGTTGGTATTTTGTATTTATTTACGTATGTCTTCAAAATTTCATGGAAATAACGGAATATGGTTGAGAACTCATAAGAATTAGCGATGAGTTTTACGTTACAAATTCTCGATAATGTCAAGAACGTCCGGCGATAAGCCATGTAATCCGAGTCAGCGCTGCCGGCGAACAGATTTTTACGAGACGTGCGGCCGTCCAAACGTTAATAAGGTAGGAGTAGTAAGGAAGGAGTATAAGAATGGGTTTTATTGGCAAATATATGAATAAATAATTGTGTTGAACTCGATACTCGTTTTTATAAAACCTAAACTGGGCATGACATTGTACGTAATATTAACCTGAATTTTAAGCATTAGTGGTAAGTGGTAAGCTAAAGTATTTTTCTACGGTGTTGTATGGCAGTTTTATATTTCTTTTACATTAGAAATGATTGTTCAAAGAATATTGGGATTATGAGAGGTGCTCATTTTTCTGCTGGATAACCAGGCGTTAACTTATTTGCAATATTATATCTGTAGATTGAAAATGTATTGTTTAAAAGACAACACGAATTATATTATTAAATTATTATGTATGTGCCAATATAACTGGATTACTTCTGAAGCAATTATTTTATAATTTAGAAAGTTTTTAAATCGTTAAAATTAGTTACTTTCAATTCTGTACCTAACAACAAACAGTATTAAACTGCACGTTTATCCCACTAAACACAAAACAAACCTTGTAATTCGTTGTCATATCTAAATTTGTTTTCGTCTGCCACATGAGTTTTGAAACTCCCACTTTCATCGTTGTTTGTCTGCATTACTCGTCACATACCTATCTTAAATTATAAAAAAGGCCTCAGACTGTACACAACACAGCTCAGTAGTTGGCGTGCGTGCGAACGTCGCGTCGCTCAACCAAATTAACTGCTGTTCGCGATCCAAACAAGGCGATAATATTGTTTACTCTTCAAGCCTCAATCAAGTGCTCTACAGAAGCAACAGAAGATGGTTTCACAATCTGTACTAGCGGCTGGTGCAATTCTCATGCCAAATATTGGTGGATACATTGCAAGCATACCGGTGCGTAAAAACATGGCATGGTATGCAAGCCTTAAAAAACCGAATTTTGGTCCACCTGATTGGGTGTTTGCACCTGCTTGGACGTATATTTATTCAGCAATAGGCTATTCATCATATTTGGTATGGAAAAATGGAGCTGGATGTTCCGGTTTGTAAATAGCTGCACATTAATAAGTACATCATTATTAATGTATATTGACATCAATTTCAGGTTCTGCGCGTCTTCCGTTGATGGTATATGGGGGACATTTGTTGTTAAACTTTGCTTGGACGCCAATCTTCTTTTCCATGCATAAATTACAACTTGTAAGTCTGTATTCTCTCAATTATGCGCATTTTTTAAATGATACTAATTTGAATATTTCTTGTTATTTTTAGTCACTTTATGAGTTATACGCCGTTGATATCAGCGCAATTCTTACTGCGTATTTTTTTTATAAAGTAAAGCCTGTTACTGGTTGGCTATTTCTTCCATATTTTGCATGGTTGGCTTATGCTACTGCATTGACGTACTCTATCGTGAAATATAATCTAGATGGAGGGAATGGTGTAAAAATAACTGAGATAAAAGATGATTGATATTAATATCTCTATACGTGTTTGATTTTGAAATTAAATAAAGATTTGTAGTAATTTTATAAGCATTTGTATTTTGTTAAATAAAACTTATTCAAAGAAAATTCGATGTAATGTAGGCAACCAAATATTTATAATGAAGTTTATACAGTTAATCCCAAAAAATTAATCGAGTCTATTTTTTTTACTTTATCATATTTTTCCATAAAATTCCAATTTCGAATATACATGTACAATTGAGGCATTCAAACTTGTTATATTATTGTCGATGTCTCTTTTACATGAATATCAATAGGATTGTTGCTTAAACAATGCAACTGTTATCGTACATAATAAGTTATCGCGGTATATTTTTAAAACACATCTGGGTAGTCCATTGTATAGATTTGTTATTCATAAATACTACTTATATAAAAAAATACTGCTCGGAATGTAAAACTCTTTCAATAAAAATGTGTAAATGTATATTCCAAAGAAAAATTCTCTATAGTGTGCAGCCATCACATCTCTAGAGAATTTGATATTTTCGCCAAATTAGCAATCAAATGAGTAGAATGTACCTCGTTCTAGATTTTTTATGTTATTGTCAAAAGTTAATATAATCTGCACAAATCATCAGTCCATGATTAGGAGATATTCATACAAAAGACTTTCACAGTTTAATTTCAACCGTCTCTGAGTATCCAGTCTAAGCGCAGATTTACTAAGATAGCAGTTGGTAAACTTGAGCATATGCAAAGTATAAATGAATGCAACATTTTTCTTATGGCATCTTGGACTTTACTCGTTAACAGAATATTAAAAAAAATATCAAATGGAATGAAAATAAATTAGTTCATGCGAAAGATATGTCGTTCAACGTGGAGTAATTTAAAGCTGTGCTGTCTTTGTTTTGCCAACTACCATAAACAGTTTTTGCAGTAGGGATGTGATACATTGAGTGCCAGCGACAAAGCATCCCGGTTTTTGTTTCCACATGCAGCAAACTATGTAAACAGGTACAGACGAGAGGATCATTAATAAACCGATGCCAGTCTCTACGGGACTAGCAATCATGGGCACAGCTGTGACGAAAATGGTCGCAAGAAGATATAGAATAGGCCAGATTAAATTCACTTTGATTGGTCGCTCCAAATTTGGTTGCTTCCAGCGTAGCCAAGGTAAGCATAAAACAGAAGCTCCAATACTCAACTAGAAAACGATATCGATTTGATAATGTAACATCTTAATTAATGTAACATCTATGGGTTTAGATAACATACCCAAGTTGCAAATCCGACATAGTTAATCAAAGCAAAGATATTGCTTGAAGTAAGGTATAGCATAGAAAGAACAGCCTGCAAAAAATAAACCAATTTACGTATTGTATCGATTTCAATTGCAGTTATATTCAACTTTATGTTGCACGTACCATGGCAATAACAGCAGGAGTGGGTGTTAAGCGCATGGATTGAATCATCGTTAGCAATTCCGGCATTTGTCCGTGTAGGGCACCAGCGTAAAATAGACGTGATGAAGTTAGCAGGATTCCGTTTACAGCTCCAAAAGTCGATAACGCAACAAAGACGGGAATTGTCCATGCCAGTGGACCGAATAACCGATTGGCGAAGGAGACAGCCACGGCCTCGGAACCCAACACTTCTGCTGGCGAAAGAGTTGTATAGAATGCCACGTTTGTGAAGACATATACAATCGTCACCAATGTGCAAGATATAGCAATTGCCAAAGGAAGATTCCTATAAAGCAAGACATAAATCAATACTAGAAGAAATTGGTTCATTTGAAGCAAATAACATACCTCAGTGGATCTTTCAATTCTTCAATAATAAAATTTAAGTAGTTCCTACAAATAAATGGTAAATCAATAATAATATCATTTTTCTTTTTTTATCATTCACATTTACATACCACCCGTTATAAGCAAATAGCCCTGAATAAAACGATAATGCAATCGACGTGACCTGCGAGTTGGTATTCATAAAAGTAAAGTGCTCCGTTCGCCCTGAAATCAAAAGAAATCAAAGTAATTCAATCACACGATATACTGATACTCAGCTTGTAAATTTATGATATTGACTTACCGTTGATAAGCTGATATGCACCTGCGCCGATAATAATAAACAAGGCTAATAGTTTTGCGTACGTGAAGATATCTTGCACTCTGGTAGCCCATTTAACATCGTAGCAGTTAATTACCGTCAACATTACTGCAAAAACAACGCAGCAATTAATTGGAGATCAATGCTACCAATGCGGCGATATCCAATTAACCGTTGAATTGAAGCATTTCAGAAGAGAAAAAACTTGGGAAATGAAGGCAAAAATCATAGCTTGAGGAAAAATAAATAATTGGTCCTTGTGAGCATCGCGCGGAACCAAACCAGAGCGAGAAGATTGCGTTGCCTCGATACAAAAGTTGTGCTGTTGTGATTGGCGAAGAATAAAAAGGCAATAAAACTTACGAATGCAACAGGCAGCCAGCAAGCGAGCGGCATCATCGGGCGGTTGGCATTCCGGAAAGAATGGTTTCATGACGTATACGCTGAAAGTGAGCGCAACAATTGCCTGCGAGCATGGTCGGACGATCATGCATTCGATCCATAGCCGCACGAAAGCCCAAAATGGGCCGAATGTCTCCATAATGTACGCATAATCTGCTCCACTTTTTCGGATCATAGTTCCGAGTTCTGCATAGCAATAAGCTCCAACCTAAAAAGTAATGCAAATTAAAATAAGGGTGCTTGAGAAATTATCATACCAACAGTGGAAAATTTATTAACATAAGGTTTTCATACCTTATGTAGTTATCACAGTAAAAACTATAACCTTAAAGTATTATATTGACATTATTTCATTCATTTAGATTATTACAGACAAATTCAAAACAATACACTGTCCTTGTAAATTCATTTAATGCAGGACAGGCGATCATGCGATGTAATTCGAACACGCAATAACCAAAATTTGATCTGTACTATGGTCTCGGCCGTCCTGGCCGATATAAGTGGGAGTTAGGTGTGGAATTGTGGAGGAAATATAGATATCGTACTTCCATGAGTAACTGTCGTTAACCAATGGTACAACCCTCCTATATTTACACGTTGCAAGACATAATTCTAAATGTATTTTGTGTGTTAAGGTAAATGTATAGTAGTGATGAGACTTATAAAAACTAAATGTAGAAGTGAAGCAGCCATAAATTTGAATTAATTTAGTTGGCTATCATAAAAGTTTAAATTTTTGTCAGTCATCTTCAATATCTGTAAAATTGGTTCAGTGGCATGATTCGCTGATTTTTCAAATATTTTAGTTTTTTTTTTTTTTTTTTTTTTTTTTTTTAATTCACATCTTCAAACCGAGTCAAGACGATATGCGCAGTGAGCATGAAGTATTACTACACAGTGTGGTAAGCCCAACCACAAAGAATTGTTTTTGTCTACGTCTATTCTCGAAAATAACATGTGTAAGCAGGTGCACCGACATAAACCTGTATTTTCTAAGAGACTTTTAACGCCTTAAGAGTTAAACTATTTTTTTCCAATTTCTCAAATTGGAAACCTTATAACTTTCTAATATACCAATCTAAGATAGAATATATGGATAGAAATGTGTAAAAGTTTGGAACAGATTACATTGTGGATATTTACTAAGAAAAAAGTAATTCAATATTTCATAAGATTCCAAGATAAAGTTTACCCTGATACTCGTTGGGTAGAGATCTACTATATCTTGATCAAACATCCCAATGTAACTGCGTTATGCACACTATGAAGAACAAACTTTGTACTGCTTTAAGAAAAGATGAATTTCTGACTCCTGCCTACTATCCACTGCGTCTGTTATGTATTTACCCTATCATTTATTATTACCAATTCGTTTGTTTGCATTCACCTAACATAAAAACAAACACCGTTTACCTCTTATTACAGATTGAGATTGATTTCATAATTATACGATTTGTCGGAACTTGTGCATATTCCAATGTAATTTACATGCGCAATTCGATAAACAAATAATTCCATGATGGTATTGTAATTGCAGTGATTGTCAATAACACGACAAGTCAATTCAACAGGAATTTATATCGAGTGTTGAAAGTATTACAAATCAAATTAAGCACACCAATAACAGAAATGTGAAACATATTCGATTTAATTCATCTTTAAATAGCGACGTTTTTTATTTTATGTATTTGAGCTGTGTAAATAGGAATGAGATAAAAGTATTTAACTTAGATATACTTGCTGAATGGGTTTTATTCTTGTTTATTTTTCCACACAGCAATTTATCGATGTTTTTTGATTCCAAGAATTATCAAATATACTTTAATTATTATCATAATATAAATACATAAGATTATAAAAGAATAATAATACAGGTTTCATCTTTTGTGAAGAAGCGACGATGAGCAAACATTTGTTTACCATACTAATGCAGCAGATATAATTAAGTAAATGGATAAATTTTTGTTCTTTACTAGTTCTTAGTAGTAGTACTAGTTTTTAGATGAAAAGTAAGCTGATATTGATTACATACAATCTTGTATATTTCAATACGTAAATACTAATCCCACATATGTGTTTTATGTGTACACACATTGCGTATGTAGGGCATAATTCATCTACCTCTGCCTGAAATGAAATTGAAGGAATCAGGTTGAGTATGCGTCTATTATACTCCTGACCTTTGACATTTGCGTCCACCACAACTTAAAGTACCAGCTTGAAAATACACCCTTATAAGAATCCAATTAGCATCTGCCATTTGGCAAGGCTTTTTTCATAGCTCATCACAGAGTGGAAAATGAGGAAACCATAGGGACAATGTAATAGGACAATATAATTGATCCAGGATAGCATCGGAATAAAATGGCGTGCTAACGACAGATATAAAGAATCGCGATTATTGCTCGGAAAATCCAATACTATGCGAGAAAATTTGTTGAATTTATTGCGTCAAATAGAAGCACATTATACCTGTGCTGGTTGTAGGAAATCCAACTTAATCGCGTTGAATAATAAATAAAAATTAAAAAGTAAAGTTGACATATTTCAAATATAAGGTTTTATATAAATGGTTTAAAAATAACCATATCATGTAAGTATTTCGCAATGAATAAATAATTCTATACTAATATTTGTTTTCACAAATTTGCGAGACTGAAATAATTTATAAGCAATGTTGGTGGAAGGAAAATAATAAAAGTGCAGTTGATTTATGCAAAATTGCACATGAATAAAGATATTTTTCAGATGATGTTACTTGACGGTTATTTTACGAATGAACGCACTCTAGTAGCCAAATGAGAAGTTGGAAAATCAATGAATGTGCAAAGGGTGAGTCCTCACGCTAGCACAAACAGAGTTAGGTACGCGTGTGAGTAAACCACGTGGCGAGCTATTACCACAACTGCAATATTACTAATTTGTTTACATTTTAAATAATATTTATGATGTGTCTTAATTCTATTAAATTATCTTGTTATAATGGTATTCCCACAGTAAGTTTGGTACGCTTTAATATAACTTACCATTGAAAATAATCCAGAAATAATCCACACAATCAGTGATAAATTAACACTGCCTGTGTGCAAAAGAACTCCAGCCGGTGAGACAAAGATTCCTGATCCAATAATACTGCCCACGATGACGGTAATGCCATTCAGAAGACTCATCTTTGGCTTGAGGGCAATCTCATCACCCTCAGCTTTTTTCTCCTCCAATTTTTCGTCTTCCATTATTTTGAATTCTTTACACTATTGATGTTATTTTTTCACTGTATGATTTATTTTAGATGCCGATGAACGTGGATGATTTATAGGGCGCGAGGACGAGGCGTACAATCCTATATCCTGCACGCGAGTGTGCCTGACGACCTCGCAAGCAGCGCAGTTTCGACGCGCCACCACGCAGCACCACAGCAAATTGAGAACTCATCGCGCGCGTGCTTTTTCCACCTCGTACGCTTGCCCAGCTCATTCACAATATGTGGAATGCAGAGACATACTGGTTGGATGAATTGGATCATTTTCTGGGGGGATTGCAGTGGAACGAGCCCAGTATCCCCTATTTCTGAGAAGATTGAGGTGTAGTAAAATAAGGGAATTGATATGATGATGGTGGTGAAATTAAATATTCTCTCACGAAATAATAATAAGAAAAAATCTGTCTCTTTCACATGACAGCGCGAATGCAATAGTTCAAGCGTGGGAATGAAAAAAGTGTTTAGTAATTATCTCAGGACACTGACTACTGGAAGTCTTTTCAGGCTATTTTAATTGCTACCTAAAGTATTTAGTTCAATTAATTTTATTTTTTGTATCTAAGATTTGTATCTAAGTAATATGTAAAAGCTTAGAGAAAATTAAGAGAGAATTAAACACGTTGTAACTCAACGATAATTTAAAATTATACAAGTTACCTACATTGGTTTATACACTAATTATTATGTTACACTACATAATTATTTGTTTTGATCACTTTTACAAGAGTGAAATTGCACTCTAAATTACGTTCCCTTTAGATAAAGGCAAAGAGCGCTTTGAGATTATGGTTCTGTCATGTTTCAGTTTTTTACTTCTACTTTTTTATTTGTGGTCTCAGCTGA
>JAODIE010000001.1:7736088-7805637 GCA_027575565.1 Diploeciton nevermanni
GTTCAGTGCTTTCAGTGTCAACTTACTACCTTCACTTACTTCAACAAGAACATTGTCTTTTATTTTGCATGAGAGAAGAACAATGTAAACTCAGGTCCTCACTGTAAAATCCCAGTTTAAAACCAATTCAGTATTACATACAATACAGACTACTGTTCTCGATTCCACACACTGCAATTGTTGTCAACTTTCCTAACATAAACTAAACACATCATTACGCGTTACACGAAAAAATTCATCATTTAGAACAAGTAATAATTACAGTACTGTAGATGTGTTGGCACGCTTCCGTGTGAACAGAAAAGAATCATGTGTTCGATTCTACAAAAATAGCATCTCCACAAAGTTTAATGCTTATAAATATTGCAGGTTAGTGTCTTCAGGTCAAAGACCAAATCTAAACGCAGAGCCAGTTCTTTGGCAGTTGGTTCGTCTTTTTGCAACTCATGAAGATCCAACACTAAAGACGAAAGTTGGACGCCTTGTCCGGTCTCTTGTAGAGTATCAACCGGACTTCCATCGTTTACTGTCAGCTCGTCGGAATGCTCTAGAAAAAGCCATACAAGGTAATTTTTGAATTTTCCATTTCATCGTAAATTAATACTACCACAGGGTCGGCTGCCTGTTGAGAAATAAATAAATTAAGCCGTCTTTCACTCTCTCAGAGTTATCAATGCGCAGTATCTCATTAACTAGAAGCAGCTTGAGGTGAATTCGCCTACCGCGTTGTGGAAAACTATGAATAATTGAATGGAGATGGTAATCAGCATAAATGCATAATATTCGCCCGTTAGTTGCTTGTTCTTAAGAAGTGTGTCAATTTCTGTTTCTCATCATATTTGTAGGCACATTAAATACGCGAAAACACCGCCGCCAATCGAGCAAAGAAAAGACTTCTGATCAACGACTTTCTCTTATTTTAAATATGAAACACGCATTTGTTTAACTGATTGTGAGGATTAAGATGAAAAAAAGGTGAAGCGCAATATCTCTAAATGTAAATAATTTCATTTGAGGTAAATCCTCAGACGTTTTAATGAGATATGTATCGTTTAATTAATTATATTATTAAAATGGTATAAGAATCTAGCACGTGTATACTAAATTATTCCTTTATTGTAGGTTTAGGATGTCATGGGTTAACCCCCGATCCTAGTGGACTTACACATCTACATGTAGCTCTCAAAGCTGAACTTCAACGACATATAGACTCTTATAAAACAGCTCTGCATCGATTAGAAGAATTGGGGCTTAGTGCTACAGATGCCAAGAAACCAGTAGATGCTTCGCATCAACGTCTTCTTGCTCTTCATCATAATGACGTACAGCAACGCCTCATAGACAACAAGACATTGCTGACGTTGGTTGATAAACCAGCGCTGCAGCAACTGCGGCCGTTGATCGACACGCTGGCCGACCGCGTCCAGAATGACAAGGAGGCACTTTTTTGCGTATCCCAGTTAAAGAGGTAATTATAATGTCATCAGTAAACGAATCAAGAGCAAAAAATACGCAAATGGTGCGAACAACAAAAATGGAAATAAGCAATTCCCATAGCGACAGCAATTCTATGGTCTAACTGTTAGCTTGTAGCGGCAGTGAGCATAAGTGTTGAGTGAATGAAATAGCCAAGCAAGAAACGTATTCAATGACGGCGATTTCAATTTATCAGTATGATTGATGAATGCTGGAATAACAGAATTATTGAATTAAACATAGTGCCAGTTGTTGAGATTTAATTGTAAACAGATGCTCATCTTTTATTATAATTTATATTTCAATATTATTTTATCTAACTTTCAATACCGTTAAATTTGATTTTTAAAAAATGGAATGGTATTTTGCTGACGGCTAATTGTGAAGATTCCAGGTTGTTCAACACTAAAATTACAGTTTTCTGAAATGTTTTACAGAATTCAGCCTGTATGCGACGATGTGCCGGTAGCGACGTTGCTAATTTCCTTCTCTAAGGGCTGTGCTGCCATCTTGGAGCTGATGCAGATCCCAGCCGATACGAGTCCGTGCAACAGCGACGGTTACCATTCGGAACCGGAAACGGAAACAGACAGAGGGTAAGCACACAGCCCACTACACTTCATTGCATCATGCGCGCAGTTTGTGAGTGGCGGCAGTCCGCAGGCTCCAATATCGATTCGTTTCGCATCTCACTGCTCCGCGCATCCCTTCTCACAGTTAGAAATGCAAGGAACAATGTTTAACAGACCTGACGCCCGCAGCCCATCACGGAACACTACAATGTTTTCGAACTTTCATTTTCATAGCAATTATTTATCTTCTAATTGAATAACGTAAAATTTCTATAAAGACAAATGCATTTCGATCAGGCATTTTATTAAATTTTAATTGGATGAAACTGAATGATATTAACCAGTGAAGAGTGAACGGTTTAAATGAAGTTAGTCTCTCTGAAGTAATTAAATTTTTAAGCGGTATCTTTTTTTACGCCTAAGACCATCATTCTTGATTCTTTTTTCAATTTACGCAATTCTTCCTACACTTCCTTTTTATTTAAAGACATTTTTATCAGTTAAATTATTACCGCAGGTCAGAAGGAAATTTCCTGACATTTGTCATGAATGACAGTTCAAATTTTGGGGCATGGAAAGACTTAATTAATTACGAGTTTGGCACAAAGGCGAGGTAGAAAAAGAGAAAAGAAATTAATCTCTTCGCTTCCTGATTTTATGGTGCTTTCTAACTCGAAACTCTGGAGCAATTTCATTTCTCTTTAATTTAATTTAATCGTGTTTAGAGTGGTCTTCTACTCTGAAACCAGAAACTACACTTGTTTTACATTAAAGTGTAATTTGATTTTATAATCAATGTAATAAATGATTCCGCAATTAAAGCGAATCTTAATGCAAACTAAGGATTTTGTTTCATTTTATTAAAAACCGGAAAATATAAATCTAACACATTAAGAATGTTAAATATAGAATAGAAAATTAGTATTTTCAACAAATTCAAGTATATTAACCCAAATTTGTGCAATATTTGTCCTTGTGCTGTTTGTTTGCGTGGTAGCTGCCAACACACAAGGGGTAGTGTGTCTATAAATAAACTGGAATTCTGGCATAGTTTTTACTCGCTCTGGGTGTTTGCATTGTCTCTACTTTTACTGCAAATTCAAACACATCACACATGGCGCCCGAAACACCAGCAGTATGAATTCGTTTCTAGTTTGTTCGAGTCTCTTGGCTTGGGTCTTCTTTGGTGTTGAGCTGAAGATCTCAATTGGGAATTAGACTATGTGCGTTTTGCAAGCTATCCGTTGTAAATTTTGTAATTTAATTTTAGAAAGGTGGCATAGGTTGAATATTAAAAATCAGAGCTTTAGAAGTAAATTAAGAAAAATGTTATTTCCGTTCTGTTAGAAATTGCTAGCGCAGCACAAAATAAAATGAGTACAATATACCAGAAAAGCAGCTAAAATAACCCACTGTTAGTTTTGCACCGAAATTGTATAAAAGGATCTTATTGGAGAAATGTTCTTGACAGACGGACGCAGAGCACAAGCCAGGCGCAGAAGAGAGAATTCTGCAGAGGTGCGCTTTTGTATTGAACTCACGAATGCTGCGAAGCCGTGCAAGTCGTTACTAGACTAATAAAGATCTGGTGGCTTGCAAAGAAGACGTGAAATACATTCACGTGTGAAAATTATGTGCTGAAAGAAATAAAGTGTAGCAAAAATAATGCCGACGCGTAAAGGTGGAAAGCTGGATACTAGGGAGAATGATTGAGAGACTGTGCCAAATACGAATGACAGCAATTTACACTGTGCCAAGCAGTACATAAAATAAGGGCACACCTAAGAACAGATAGAAAATGGCAGGCTATATGCTACATATGCATAAATGTCAACAAAGTATAAATGAATGATGCAGTCATCATTCAGCTCAAGATGCAGAATGACAGCTTAAAATGTTTGTTTGCGAAATATAAACTGACAGAGTCATTAAAAATTTGTTTCATTTTTAGCTGTTTACAAATAACCTACAGATAATGCTATGGAACAAAAATATTTTTATAGTAAAATGTCTAAATGAAAAGGAAGTATAGAAAGAACGCAGAGAACCACGACGCAGTCGATGGGGTGTGGGCATAAAAAAGAAAATTGTTTAAAAATTTAATTATTTTTGGGATTAACTAAATTGCAGCAAACAGAATTCAATTAAGATATCTAGTTTATGTTAATAATTTTTAAAGAAATAGTTTTTATTTCTTATAGAAGTATTGCATTATGGCAGCACTATAAAAATTACGTTTTCTGCAATCAAATATCTAGGTATATCTCTACGTATTAGACTTAATCTGAATAATAGTTTAGATGTCATTTTCAATTAAAGAGCAAAATGAACTTCGGATTTGGTTAAAGAAATAATAATGGTTTATTACTTATGTTGCACAGTCATCATACTCTAAATTAGTTTCTCTCTCAAGTTATATAACACGAGGTGCTATACAAAGTCTCTCCAAAGTATTTCTAATTAAATCAACACTAATATGTTTTCTTGGAATATGTTGAATTCAGCTTACATCACAGATAATACCACATAGCATTCTATATTAGTAGCCCGATATATATGCAAATGATGTTGTACTCAGCGGTGGTTTTCGTCATCTCGCAATTCATCCCCAGAGCATTCTCCAAATGTAAAATATAATCAGTAGTATATCCAACCACTGAAACCTCTAGAAAGACCGTGAGAATTTGCGAAGAGGGACTAAAAAGTTAGGTTGCATTACCGGAGGGGCTTAACTTCCAGCGCGGATTTATGATATTTTTAATCCTACTTTATGGTGTATAGTTAATTCGGGCGGGACGTGTGTCTGCCTGCCTTTTCCTGTTTTCCTTCCAAACATCGGTTCTTTGCAAGAACACTAGCACTGCAAGTGATATTGAAGTTATTTTCTTATTAACATATTAGAAAACTTCATTCAGGCAAACTTGATCCAGGTATCCTTGGTTTAAAATTTTAATTTTGTTCTAATTTTTTATGTATGACAATGTGATTTATTTGAATTAATTTCATGATTTGTTTGACGTTTGGTTATGGGCTAAATTTTATGTGCTCCCGGAGATTACTTCACCAAATTAGTCGATTTACAAACCAAATAATATCAATATTCATTATGAAGATAAAATTGAAAAATAACATTTAATAAATTTTAATTTGTAGAACGTTTTTAGCTTGTTGCCTTCATCAATATTTCCGTGTAGTATAATCATATAACGATATACTGAAGAAGACAGCAAACCGACAACGTTCTACAAATGATTATTTACTAAATGTTAACCATTTCGTCATCAAACTCAACGATTCTGTAAATATCAATATTGTTTACTTGCATTTGGCAAAATCAAATGCACAATCAATTCGCTTATTCATAGATTTATAAACAAATAAATAATAATTAGTAAGTGTTGGAGATAAGTTATATGAATATAATAAATATATTCTTTTATTAGTCACAGTGTGCGCAATTATATTATTCGATAATGTAATAGTTGCAGAATACAGTTTCAGTGCAATTTCAGTTTCCCAATAATGTGCATATGATTTGATACACATCGTTCATTTTGTATTACGACAACAATCCTCGCAATTGTGTGTGCGTTTATGAAAAACTATTGTTGCGTACCAAGCCATGCTACACAAGTCTGTTACACGTGAATCAAAAGCATATGTGATATAAGAACGGCTTAAACCCATGTGCCGACCTTATTCGCCAAATATATAAATTGTATGGGATTATGCACCTGAACAATGTGAACAAAGTTATCAGCGATATTCGATTTAAAAATCGTGATAGATTAAGTGTTGTGAGAATAGAGTAAATACTACTAATATGATCATATCTTGCATTCACTGAGATGCATTAAACCTGCAGTTTAATTGATTATATTTATCCACGTGCATTGGTTATATTAGTTTGTTATTTGTCTTGTTGTTAGTGGAAATGAAATGAAGTATATTATTATGAAGAAATATTTGTTCATTTTATTTCTTTTGTTTTTTCGTTTATTCTGAAAAGCTTTTATCAACTAAAATAATCATTTCATAATAAACGTACGCGTTGTTAATTTATTTATTTTACAATATTTTTCTTTTATTTTACTACAAGTTATATTTTTGTTAATCGGTGCATTTTTGTAGAAACACTCACTTTTAAATTTATTTGCTCAAAAGCCAATGACGATGATAACACCTTCATTATAATTCTCCTTGTAGTTTTCAATTAAATATTTGTAAAGGTAAATGCTATACGTCAAACAAAAGTTTAAATTAAGTTCCATTTTATATTTATGTCAAACCAAGTTTGAGAATATATTCCAGATTTTTTTTCCATAAGCGGGTTATTCTTAACTTAAGGAATATTCTCTAAGTACCTCTCAAGTGTGTATAATGAATAGAATAATGGCCCTTAAAACAATTAAATTCCAACAATTTCATTGTCTGCACGTTATTTCAAACTTAAAATTATTTCTTATCAATTGTGCACTATACATTGAAAGCACACAAAAACGTTCACATTTCTTGTATTCAAATAGAATTTACAAATTGAATGTCCTCCTCAGTACAGCTCTGAACAACTTGAACTTGAAGAAATTGCAGAAATCATTTAATGTACTTCTAAGACACATTTCTAAACTATTCTAAAAACCAACTACAATGGCAGTCTTTGTTACAACATAATATAAATTATTAGAAACATATCAAGCAGGATATGAAATTACTCTGGAAATTTATAAGATCGGTATATTTTCTATTTTAATTAGCATGTGTATTCAATAACACTGTAAAATAACACAACGCCTTTTCATCTACGATTTGAACTAATAATGTTTATCGTATTCATGTCGGCACCATAAACGCAGCATGAAAATTCATATAGGCTTGGCTAATACTGGCATGTTATTTTTCGTTAGTGGGCAAGATAACTGTTACATATTCCTACACAAACACAATGAGGCTATAATATTTTGTGCACAATTTTTTTAACAATTTTTTTTGGTAAATATAGGTATAAATATAGATCTAAAAGAAAAAGAACTAAAAGAAAAGTTGTCTTCTTGCCCACAAGTTCACAAAAGAAATTTTATTTACTTGTGTGATTTTAAATCATTTCCACGCCATTTATTTTATCGAATGTAAAACGTACCACAGATTTTGAACTAGAATGGATACGGATAAATGGGCTATTAATAAACTCCACCATGATGTATTTTTTTCTTCTACTTCAAGACTCTCAGTTATTGAGGCTGCCTCTCTGCTGTTGCACGAACCAAGTTTCAAATAAGAATCGTATAAAACTGGTAAAAATGTAAGATCGGTCAATTTTAGCTATTGTTTGATGAAATGTTTACTAGCTGTGTTTGGCATCACGTTGTATTTTCGGTTTTCATCCGGTATTTATGGCTTGCGTGAGTCGGAAAGCACGCTGCTCGCACTTTCACCTTCTAGAGAACAAAAGCAAGCATGAAAAGATAGTTATCATTTATGATATAAATCAAAAAGCAACAACAAAAATAGCAGCGAAAGAAATTTCGAGAAAACAAATTAATAAGATTGATTTCATAAAATTACCCATTAACTTGCTATCCTGTGATAAGTTTATATAATCCTAAAAAATACTCCAGTTTAAAATGTTTGTTATATTTGCGAAAGCTATGAAAAATTTTAGTGATCTTTAAAAATAATGGTATTTGAAGGAAATAAAATTGGTCTCATAAATAAATTTTGTTGCATGGCATAAATGCAAAGAAAAACAAGTGAAAATAATACGACTCAAGAGCTGGTAGATTTTTTTCTCATGGAAACCCTCAAAGACGCAATAAAAATCTCGTTAACCGGCTTGTTTTATTCCTACACAAATTGCAAATGCGAAACGATGGCGATTTGTGCCGTCGGTATAATCATATCTCATTGCTTAAAACCCTACTCTGCTTGTATCATGAACTGTCTTTGTGCCTGTTCTCATCTTATGGTGCATGATTCAAAGGGTATCAGAAAATTTCATTAACATCTCTCAGCTTACTTTCTTACTCTTTGCTTTCCATTTCTACTTCCTTCCCATCTTGCCTGAATTTGGCAGACTGGTTTAGATTTGTTGAATATTCTACGTTTTATAGCCAATGCATATTTACGACTGACGATATAATTTGCCTTTATTTTTCTTTGCAGGAAGGACGCAGTCGGTCGATACGGCAGTTTATACTATCAAAGTAGACCACGCGCTCTGGAAGCTCTGGATTCGCTCCCTGAATTACACCATGCGACACAATTGAAAGCAAAAATATTATTCTCCGTTGTTGTAGTAGGTGTGAATGGCTTGGTAGAATACACAAAATTAACTTTTCGCTTGTTTTTTAGCTTGCTTTCCGCACATGCAAAAACCTACGTGATGTTAAACTTCGAGAAACATTTCGTAGTTTACACGTGGACGTGCGCACTGCAGCAGGTTTAGCTCTTCGTAGTGATTTGATGCGATGCTTATCCCAACAAGCAGACACCTATCCTCTTACGGACGTCGAGATCCAGGTGCGAGGATTAGTATGCGATACGCTCAAGGAATACAAATGTTTGGAGACCTGCATGCCATTGCGGAGGTAGGAAGCAGTCAATCTCAATTTATCACCCACTTTGCTTGTTCATCTCTAATTGTTTTTGCATTTGACAGGTTTGTCGGGGAAGTCACTCGAGTAGCTTGGTTTTTGGTGAACCAATATCCACCCTACGAGCTCAATACAGACTTTCAGACTCCGGTGCGATTCGTACCGGAACGCCATCAACGTCATCACGCTTCAGACCGGAACAACGATGCCGTGCGCTCATATTTGTGGCCGGCACTGGTGCAGAATAACAATTGCGCATCGAAAGCAGTCGTAATAACCGGCGGCGGTGGCATCTAATTATCTAATCGGAATTTGACTGTGCGTTAATTGCTCATTTGCCATCGGAATTGTGGTGGGCGGCAGATTGCAGGTTGCGTATTTGCAACTCGACTAATTATTGTTAATTATCGTTAAAGGCTTAATTTAGAATTGTGTAACCGCTCATTATGTCTTATTTAGTGTTTTGTTTGTATGTAGCGTTAATCAATAATATGATTATACATGAATTAATTTCTATGAACAATGGAATTGACTTGTTTATGCACTTTGTTCAACGATGGCTTTCTCTACTGAAGTTACCCTTCACATGTATCAACAGGGTTAACGATAAGGATAAGAGTATAAAATGGCGAAACACAAACACTAGTGTATTTACTCTGGTTATCGATTGGTGATGCACAAGGCCACCCCAACATGAGCTCCAACAGGAACACATTGCCATTTGCAATACAACGACGGGAGAATAATGTGCAACGTTGAATGCGATCGAAAAATATATAATTTTATTCAAAAATTTATATTATTTTTCTATTCCAACTATATCTGATCCTGTTGGAGAGTACTTACGCGCATGTTGAGGTGGAATAAGAATTAATTTTAAAAAGAAAACTCCTTTGTTGAGACAACAAAACTGGACAAAAAAATTTATATCTGAGGGCACAATTAATAACAATATTCTCATTTCAGGTTCGATGAAAAATTTATCGAAAACCGAATAACCAAGTTCAAATCAAGACAATTTATTGCATAGAAAAACTGTATTTGTTTTAAATTATAATTTGTTATATTATTCCAAACATTGTGGTTTTTAATAGGTAAATTAATTTTGACTACATAGCATGTATTATTTCTATGTAATGTAAAGAGTGGTTGGTGTATTAAGTTATGGCGCCTGCTCCTCACTTAGGAGGCCTGAGTTCAACTCCCGGTTTAGGAGGTGGAAGACCCTTAGGAAAGAATCTGAAACCTAATTGAGTGGTAATAATTCATAGGATTAGAAAAATCATGATAATAATAGTTTTTAGGTGACAGGTATAAAGGTTAGGCTCATGTTTGCGAGCTCGGCGGTTTCTTGCTGTTGAAAGTAATGAAGCAGAGAGTTTGTATTAATCTTTATGTAAAAAATGATATAAAGTGTTCACCAAAAAAGTGTTTACAAATGGTATAAGGTATTCCAAGAGGGCCGAGAAAATGTTAACGAAAATGATCAAAAAGTGAAAGAAATTGCGTTGAAAAATCATCCAATCACGATTAGAGCAAATGCTCCATACGTGTGCCTGTAAAATTTGTTCCAAAATAGTTTAACTTTCATCAAAAGCAGCGTCGCATAAACATCGCCTAAAACATGTTGAACGACGTCATTGATAATCCAGATCTGCTCGAAGTGTTATAACTGGTAAGAAAACATGGCTATATAGTTATGACGTCAAAAGCAATGCCCAATCATCCCAATAGAGGAGACCAGGAGATGGCTTTCCGAAAAAGATCGAAAAAGACACGTTAAGTTCGATCGAATGCGAAGGTTTGCTCACTGTTTTCTTTGATTACCATAGTGTTGTGCATCAAGAATTCCTACCACAAGGTCGTAGGGTAAGCAAAGAGTATTACCTTGAGGTTATGCGGCGTTTGCGTGAATCAATAAGAAAAAAATGGCAGGCAATAAAGAAAGAAACTTCATGGATTCTGCACCATTATAATGCACCTGCGCACACGTCGTAACTAGTAAGTAATTTTTTGGCCAAAAACAATACTATCACTCAAATAAACATTTCAGAAATGTTTTGACGACTAGAAAAAGCGCTGGCACAGGTGCATTGTATCAGTATGGAATTATTTTGAAAGGAATTACATAATTTCAGATTAATAAATAAATATTTTTTTATAAAAATAAAAATCTTACTTTTTGATCACACCTCGTATATTATAAATTTATAAAATAGTCGTATATGCAACGATGGTTGCAATCAAAAAATATAGGTTTTACTTTCCCATTTCAATTAACAAATATTTTTCATTATGTTGATAAAATTGCACTATAACACCTACTTTTTGTCTCTTGGTATAACGTGTTCGGCATGTTGCCTTCTTCAGTATAATGAATATTAAACACATATGCTGATATTAAACACCTCGTGATACTGAAGAAGGCAACATGCCGAAAACGTTATACCAAGAGACAAAAAGTAAGTGTTATAGTGCCGTTTTTCATTAGCATAATGAATCTTAAACACTTTGTAACCACACTCAACAATACACTGAAATATTTTTCATAATATGCAACAATGTTATAAATCAACTCACCAATACCATTTTTTTGTGGAAAATGCATTTTTCTTTTAAATATGTTAGATGCTGTTAAATGGTTGCTATAAAAGAGCTCCAATAGCTCGTACAAACCACTCTGCCGCTCCCGAGCTTTAGTTTAAGTGCTCTACATGATTGGTACTATCAGCGCGACCATGCGGTAGGTATGTTAACACACGTTATTATATTAGTGAACACTCGGAGTCATGAATAGACATCCATAGTTACAACAACACACCCATTGTCATAGCAACACACTCATAGTCACCTCATCACATCCGTAAAGGTAAGAGTTCTTCTTAGTCATGGCAACGCCAGACAACGTTGCCGCTACTATGCTACGGAGCCGTCCATAACGCCAGTTGCCCACCTTACTGAACCACATCTAACAAATATAATTTTTATATCTTCTATTACGTACGTTTAAAATACATTTTGTTTTCTAATTGTATTCTCTAGATATTACCATAATCCAATATAATACAGAAATCTATTAATTAAATATTTCTTAAGTTTGATTTAATAGATAATTGCTCAGTAATTAAAAAGTCAAAGATAATAGCCGACATTCTATCAAAAGTTTTTATTGAAACGCAGAAAGAGCGAGCACTTAATTGCCTAAATGTTAATAAATTGCGTTAAATTGCGTCAAATTAATTATTTTCCAGCTCCTGGTCACAAAGTCGACAAAGCAAAATTGGAAAATACCAAATCTACGACAAAACTACGATTATACAAGCATATAAATAAATTGAATTAAGTAAGTGATAAAAACAAAACATGTTTATATTTGCATCTTTCTGCAATTTGCTTCAATGTGTTTAGAACTACAATTATCTTTATTATCATCTTATAGTTGTACTACACAATATTACAACAATAAACTTTTATTTAATATGGTAGGAAGGAAAACCGCGTGTGGGTAGGGCTCGTTTTGTTGTATTTATTCCGTTTGTCCAACACACACACACACAACTATCAATACGTCTCGAAATCTAAGGAAACTTGGAGAAAATAATAAAACGAAAAGAAATAAAGAAAAGAAGTCTCTTTGGTTTACGCTCATAACCCAATGCCACGTTCTCGGTTTCCAAATCATGTCCGTACGATAGCTATGCATATGGTTAGTGCTAACTTGGTTGTCTGCCAACCGGGCGTACGCAAATTACATGGGGAGGTCACGCTTCGTCGCTCTCATGGCTCCCATCCAACTCGTAAAGCAAAACGAGGCACACATGAAACGAATGCGAATTCATCTTATTTTCTGAGAGATAAGTTGAAGAAAGACATGGAAACGAAAGAAAGCGGTTTATCGAGTTAGACACAGTAGCAAAGATAGCACAATAAAAATTAGCTAGAAAGCATTTTATTTACAGCTTAAGACGAAGAAATTTGTAAATCTTTGTTCTGAAGGAAAAGAAAACAAATGTGTTTTGGTACTGTTTGAATTATCAAATTATTGTGTTGCATTGAATTGTAGTAGAATTTTGTTGGGATTTGTAGTAAATGCTAGTAATGCTTTATAATAATTTAATCCAGATCTGTAAATCGTATCCGTTGTAAATAAAATACGAGTCAATTTGCTAAAATTATGTCTTTTATGTTCAGCATTTTGCTGCAACTTATTTTAAAAACAACTGAGCGTATTTGCAAGTTGTGTATGTGTATCACATCCGCTTTGTTTTTATCGCTATTATTTAAACGACGACCGGAACGATTTGTCGCGCTACCTACGCTTCTGCTTGAAAAACTAAGAGAGTATATAAAAAACGTTATATATTCATTGTTTTCTCTCCCAACTGCATCTTGACTGAAGCAATTTATTGTGATGATGAAATTTATTAAATAGATAGTGACAAGTGTAGCAATAAATATTAATTGGAATGCATGATAAGATAGGAAAGTCAAATTCCAAATTAATCATACATACGATCGATTACTTACTCGTACTTATATGTATGTAGGTAGACGATTGAAGTCTTAAGTTCACTTAAGTACTGAACCTTATTTATCTGATTTTTGAGATCAATAAACAATTCTAATCACAGTAGTCCTTCTGTTGATGTCACCAATGCTTCATAATAAAAAATAACGTGTTGGTCCGCAACATTCGGATATGTTTGTAGTGAGCCGGAAAGTAAGCGACAATTTGAATGGATTCAAATCGTAAATTACCAATAGCACTTTAACAAAAAGTATACAATTGTGTTATAACCAACCAATTAACTTCTTGCAAATTTTCTGGAGCAGAAGTTAGTCACACCAAATGACGGACCATTTTCAAAAAAAAAAAAAAAAAAAAACGTGAGTTGTGCACATTGAGTTTTGCGTATTATATTAGAACAAATATAGAAAAAATAATATTTTTTAATATTATATAATAACATTAATGCCAGAAAACATAAATTATGCAATTTATAAAAGGAAAATAATACAATTACATATGTATATGTAATTAGTAACAAAAAATAATGAAAAGACCAGTTTTCATTAAATTTATGATTTTCCCCATTAGTTCTTTTACCAATAATTTATAAATCATATGCATTCTTCATTATCTATTGAAACACGGATGAAACGCAAATGACACAGAGGTGGTGCTAACACGTAAATAACCAACTACTTTTTTACTTCCATAAGCCTAGAACAGAACCTTCGCGTGGGTAAAGATTTTCTAGGATTTTACATACTCAACATACAGGGTGGAGTGTAACGAATAACTCAGTAACACAAATTTGGTACTATCTCAAATTAATGATTCACGCATTGCGTCCTCACGTACTACACAAGTTAAGTGAAGTCTAATGAAGCGTAGTTTTTAATGCTGTCTTGATAAAATTAATAACACCAAATTGGACAAACAAAACATAGTACTAAATTATTTTTTAATGATGATTAACAGAACACTAGAGCCTTATGCCTCAAGGTGCAGCGTATGAAATAAATCGACAAAACAGATGAAAACAAAAAAAAAACAAAGAAAACAATAATTTATAATCCCGCATGTTTTTGTCATCAGTTACGGCACGCTCTCGGTGTAAGTTTGTTGTTTTTTCTTAAATTATGTTGGAACTTTGGCGGGCTGCAAAAGTTGCAACGAGCTGCAGGTTGCCGACCCCTATTCTAGAGAATAATCTACTCATGATCAAACAAATTTCATAATAATTAATTCAGTAGTTTTTGCGTTATCCTACTATAAAAATTTGATTTTTTATATATAAGAGTGAGTGATATATTTCTCTTAAATTTTAATAACTTTAGAATTATAACTGATCAATATAGATCAGTTCTTTGATTCAGAGAGTTTCTTATCTGAAATGTCAAAGCTAATTTTACATTAAAATGAGAAGACGTGTGAATAGAAGTCGTGTCTTTGAAATGAAAAGCGCTCTGACCTAGAAAATCAGGACGCCGTAATCTTTTAACGACACAAATAAATTTCCAACCGCTTCACGACCTCATCGTTCTGTTCGTGCTTTATATTATTATTATTATTGCGATGAGAGAGTCTCGTATTACATCCGAGCAACATTTCACAAATCACTGACGACAGAATCTAGTAGCAGCATTATACTCAACATACTTTCGATAAAAATCTACCCAAATGTGCAGAATTGGATGGAAATTGGAATGAGTTGAAATAGTTGATGCGGTAGTTATGCCGTGTTAGTCTGCCGAATTTACGATTTAAATCAATTCCAATCTACATGAAACTTTATCATTCATGCTGAATGCTTCTTTTGGAATGTTTCGATGAGCACGTCACTCAAATTATGACAAACACCGGCGACGACAAACTTCTTGCCCTAATAAACAAATCGTGCTTCATTTGCTTTCTTTTCTGTATCGCTTAGATTTTATATAATCTTGCCTTGGCTGGTTAGACCCTTTAGACGCAATTGATTAATGACTCCATTTGCTATCAGTCATTCAGGCAGCTTTGATTATGTTGTGCGATGTTTTGCGTATGGAATCTCTAAGACGGTCCTGTTCTTGACCTGACCCATAGTAGACGTGTTTCACGTTTCGACTGAGATACTCGTATAATTTCAGCCATAAAAATAGAAAGTGATTGATCCGTCCTCTGGTATTTTGTGACGTATATCATCAATATTAGATTAATTAAAGGCCGTAAACTTTTTATTATTTTTTTGATTCTTTACTGCATGCTTATATGAGAGACAAGTTTATACTGTTCGTCTTACGTGTTACTTTTTATTTTGATTTTCTTATTTATTAGGCAGATGTTGTACACTGTTAATACCTACAATTTTAGTGCAAATTTTAAATATTTATTTCCACATTAAATTTCAAAATTTTATTCCGATCAAATAAATATTTATAGTTTTTTATCAAACACTGTAATATCTATTGGAATAAGAAATATTGCAGTGGGTGTCATTCTAATTTCCTCGCATCTTATATTTCCACTGTTGCCATTTGTTACAACTGCAATAAATATACAACTAAAAACTACAAATAAGTAAGATAATTCGCTAAACAAAAACTTTTTTCTTGAATGAATGACATTACCAAACCTAATCAAAAAGAGGTAAAAAAAAACAAGAAAGTTTTCCGGTTAGTTTTTCTATTCCTATTTATTTATTTACTCATGATTAGTATTGTCCTTACAATTGATTATAATCAACACATATGACCCTTAAAGATATAATCAAACGTGTGTATTAAAATTGTGAGGATCCTGAATAATTCTGTAGATATAAGATTAGAATTTATTTTATTTACTTTCATGGTACGTCTGTAACGCCACATTTTTGCATCAATGTTCATCACCGTCAGACATAATATCATATATTAATCTTCTAGAATACATATTTAGGATTGTCTTACTTTATATGTCCATTGTTGTAACCATATTACATATTACAGAAATATTTTTCGAAATCTCCCTACCGTGTAAGTTATTTTAAAAAACAATAATTATTGAAACTTAATTGAAAGTGTATTTCAAAAGTTATTTGAAATTCCTTTACATGAAACTTTTTCATTGAGAAGAAAACGGTTTATATTATTGAGTGCAGAAGAAAATTGACATATTATACTAATTAACACCTTAAAAAATATACATACATGTGTTACATTTCACAAACAACATTATTGATTATAAGTATAATTTCAATAATATATCATTCAAGTATAAGCACCCAGTACAAATCAGCATGAGATCATAAATAACCTACAAGAACATTACAACGACATACAGTGTGAAAACCTGTCGACAACAAGTGTAAGTCTAGAAAAATAGAGATATGAAAAGGGAAGAAATTTTCTCATCGTCTAGGAATCAAAACCAATTATGAGGTGAATAAAAAAAAGTTCTCTATGGTTGCAGGTCAATCATGTTCAATTAAAAACGTGCACTATATCACATTTAAAATATAAAGAAAGAAATACAACCTATTATTAATTCGGCCTAGACTTGTAACTAAAGAAGTATAATTTGACACTAGATGCGCGGCGTATTTTGCCAAGTGACAAATTTTATCCGTGTTGTAGTGATTTCACACCCGCCCTCGATCGATCCCGGGCGGAAACAGCTTCTCATCATCTGCGCATTGCAAATAATAAGCACTGACAAATAAACTTTGAAGAGTTCTGTTAATAATAGAAATTCTATCATTTATAACAAAAAAGCAGCCGCCTTAGTAGCCCATTTGGCAGCGTGCTAGCTTGCGAGTTGGTGGGTCGCGAGTTTGATCCCCGCTAAAAACCCTGTCAGTGTTGGTTGTGCTTTAAAACCATGCTGAGAGTCTGCCTCCTGCCGAACAGTACGGTTTTAGTCTATGATCAATTTAAGAAGTATCTTAGAATTACTACACTTTGCTACAGACTGGGGTAGTGGTCTAAACAAAGTTTAAGCAAAATTATTATTTATTGAAATTGTCACTGTTAACAACACCACGCTCTCATCAACTCATCGAATATCAACTTTAGTTGCATATGAATTCAATTCTCATATATAAAATTCAGGTCGTAATCATTGAAATCTTTTAAAAAAGTACACGTATCGTCAAAATTGTAAAAATATTTTGTTTAAAACTATCTACGCTATTATATATTACATTACATACTGATGGATAATTATAGATGTTAATAGTCCTAAGTAGCCTTGTGAAAATTAGACTTTGCGATGGCTATTGAACGCAGTAATATTTCGACAATCTATCTCATTAGTAAATAAACAATACTACTATGTTCTCAAATTCTAAAGAAAATGTTAAACAAGTGTCACTGAAGAAAATCAGGGAACAAAGTTATTTTACATTAGATCAGGAAAATATTCATACTTTGGGAATCTCAATATAAAACATGGTAATTCGTACTAAATTTCAGACGCCGATTAAGAAGAAGAATTAGCTCTACCTTCTCAATCGGGAGCCAAACCCGGATGTCTAGGTGAGAAGCAAACGCCATAATTAATACACTATACTTTACCTCTATAAATAATATTAATTTATAATAATATACTTGTATTAATAACTAAAATATCAATAAACTAAATGTGCATTTTGTTGAAAATGTTATTAAAATAGAATTAATTCAATTCAGTCCAGTATAATTAATTAACACATAAACAAAAACTGGATTTCCTACATCATTCTCACTAATAAATTTGGCCGCTTACGTTGAAAGAATTTAATTAACTTCTGGATAGTTTAGAGTCTAATTAAAATGACATAGGACTGACATTCCGTACCACACAGTGCCAACTGCAGTTCTCATCATTGTCAACCAAAATCAAATTAATCCTAATATTAAATTTAAATGCAAATAATTTATTATATTATAATTGAATCTATACTACAACAGCTCTAATGCAATTTCACTTTCTGTCCAGGGTAATATGTGCAATTCCGAGTGTATATTTGTACTAATCACAAGCATCTTTTGCATATTAAGTACTCGCACTCAAATGACGTCAATGAACATCATCAAGCTTCTAAATATTCAAACACATAATAACAAATTTAAATTTACATCATCGGGAATGACACTGCGAGAGAATTCAACAAACACGTGGACGAACTGAGATAGAAAACATTTATTTGCAGCACCAATTTTTGCTTCTTCTTAGTTTTATAGTTTTCATTTAATTTATGCTTAATATTTGAAGGTAACTTTCTATTCGCCTGTCTAATGTCTGCAAATCTTACTGATCCATATCTTCGTACATACTTTGTCCAAGTCTAACATGTTGGAACATTTACAATAGTCGGATGTAAGCTATGCGATATGAGTACGATTAGACATTACATAAATTCCGACTTTCGGCATACAATTGCATTCATTTGTAATGTTCTCGACGAGCTCATTAATTAACAACATATTTTTTCGCCTCTCATTGTTGAACATTTGCATAATTTATTTGGTTAATTAATCTATTTGGTTAAATGCCACTACATAAATAAATACAAAATTTTCACACATTTTTTCTTTTCTAGCGTGCGTAAAATGTTGAAAAAGATCGTAATCATTTTTGCAATTTGTCATCATTGCATTGACGTCATTGCCATATGATTAAAATAACTTCCTAGATGTTTGTTATTGTGCAGTTCTAGTAATAATAATGTGCACTATTCAGGTAACTACAGAGTAAAATAGTTTTTATTAATATATTATTTTTAATAGTAGTGAGTAAAAATAATACAATTGCAATTTAACATGATTATTTCACTGCATTGACATGATTGATAATGAGTGATTTGGTATTTTGATTCTATTTCTGACTTTTTTTTCCAGAAAATTTAATTAATCGGACGCTATTGTTAACTGCTACATCCTTATGTAATAAAAGATGAAAATACCTTTCACAATGCAGCGATGTTGTTTATTCATTGCAATGTTATCGTTTCATTGGAATAAAATTATAAGCTTACATTTCTTTTAATTTTTTTAATTATTTCATTAATTACAAATCTGACCATAATTTTAATTTCATAGAATTAAATAACACCTACAAATAATTTACGGCTAAGTACATCTTAACATCCTAATAATTATTAGTTAGCAGTTTGTTAATAAAACTTTAATGTTATAATTAAGATAATTACTTTAAAGTAGTACTTTTTTCTACATTCTTACCGCTTTACTTATATAATCATTGCATTTATTTATCCTTGGCTTCCATCTTTTATCGGCGGTAAATTTAGAGTTTTCTTTAATTTTATTTTCTTGCGTTAGGACGACCCTTTAAAAAGCTCAAAATAACCTGATTGTAGACGAATTATTTCCGGTTATCTCGTCAGGTTGCCTTACCCGACGCTTGAATCCTACAAACGCGCCGCGCCACCACGCAATAGCCAACGATTGCCTCGCTCAAAGAGACTGAGGAACGTCATTACAAAGGCTTAAACAACATTCAACCCTTTTGATAGACCAGCCAGTTAACATTAAGCTGGGAAAACGGCGACGCGCGCGAATGATGCGTAAGCGGTAAAAGTTGATGTCGGCCTCAACGGCCTCAGGTCCTCCAAAACCGATTGCTTATCAGATCCAACACAAGCAAATCTCGACACGACTGATTGAAGATGTTTATCGTCTGACGAACAGATATACGGTGATTCATTAGACAGAAGTGTAATTTGTGTACCATAGGCATTCAGTGGTGCTTAAAGATAGAAATTTCGAAATTTCTAAAATTATCGCTGGAAATTGTATTCTTTGGTGTTCCTGGTCTTTATGATTGGACATGAATGATTTAGAAGGAGAATAATGAATGTAATTACATACCTATGGTCTAACAAAGTTGCAATCTGAGAGTTGGGAGGGCCAATCTTAGAAGTAATTATTATTCAAGCAAAGTGAGTATTAATGTATGAATAATTACATTTAATTTGATATACCTTAAATGAATCATTTCCGTTGTCTCTGAATGGAATTTCAATTTAAGATGGAAATAAAAATTCAACAGAACTGTAAGTACAACGCATATTTGCAAAGTAACAATTTTTTCCAACACATCCTTTTGTTTAGTAATTATGTCAATTATATTATAGCTAGATAATAACACAACTTGATAAATACAGTTCATAGTTTATTTGTAAGCATATTCAATGGAGTTTTTTTTTTTTTTAATCCTGCATCATTGTATAAAAATTTCATAAATTATAATTTATAATTTCCAAAAACTTTGCAATTAACATACATAGCAACACAAAACTTATATATATATATATATATATATAAACTTATATAACACTTGATTCTTAAAGAGCTTATTCAAATTAATTTTCATCGAAATTAGCTTAATAAACGAGACATTTCTAGACGTAGTTTGTTGTGTGAAGAACACTAAGTAAACATTTTATTAATTTGTCCCTGTTCATAAGCTACAGATTAACCACACATTACCTCTTAATTAAATTACAATAATTATATTAGCCCATCATGATAAATAAATCTTCGAAAGTAGATGATTACATTCATATCTAATATTTGCTACTTAACACCAATGTTAGAAAAAACTAATTTGTCAACAACCAGCCAACTTATTTGACATTAATTATTTCAAATGTATTTTTAGCTACACATGACAACCCAATGGGAAAAACAATTTATCTTTCAAGGTTGATAAAAACCTTGGTGTCAGATCTTTAATCCAAGTAGTAAGAAACATAAATTCATCAACACATTCTAGCTGTAGATATGCTAGCCGTTCATTTGCGCTGCCGTTGCGTTGTTTTAATATTAATTATATGTCAACAGCTTAATGCATTTGCAATGCAGTGGAATTTACTTATAATATAGTATTAAATATAGAATACATAAATAATGGAATCCATTAAATTAATTGCTATTAATCTCACGATTCGTTTGCGTCATTCGTTGAGGTTAGAACCCATTGGTATGTATAGCATGCAGAGAAACAAAGTGCTGAGTACAAAGTGGTAATAATGGAACGTGATTCAGATGAAGCAAATGTTTGATAGGTTTTCATGCAATGTGTATTTATGTCGAGTTGAATTTTGTGATTTTAAATTCAGCCAAATTCACTTTTATTGTTGTTGTTACTAATTGAAATAAAACTGCCAATATAATTAAAATCTATTCCGTATTATTTAATTGCATTGGACAACAAATTTTTATTGCATTTTACTAATTTGTAAGTGCTTTCCCTTTCAAACATAGTTTTTTATTTTGCCTTCGTGGCTTTAATAAACGAGTTAATTGCAAATAACACTGTGGAATAGAAAATTACCAATCGAGATGGCATTAACGACATTTGAATAATCATGTCTTTTTTTTAAATTTCGATTTTAGTGTTTGACTGAATTTTGATTGCAATTTGATATATTATTCCATACCTTCCGTAATTATTGTTAGATCACTAGTTGTCTTCAATGACAAGTTGTGAATAGATACATACGAAGAAATGTGTAAAAACATGATTTGTTTATCTTTAATAGTTCCAAAGTTATAAGTTATTAAAGTAAATTTTTGCAAAAAAGCATTTGGAATGAAATGAAAGTATGTTCGCTTGATTAAGTATGAGTTGCTTAATACCACACTAATATTCCAATTTTCTTGACGGATTTAGTTTTGGAGATTTTCTTAGTCGAAAAATTGAAACTCAATTTTTACTCATTTTGATTATAGGCCGACGTCGAACTTGACCTCCATTGCCTTATACTGCATCAACTACTCCGGTTATTAGCAGTTATTAGCACTGAATTCTCTGGAAATACATATTATATTGAATATACCCCCAGCAGGATTTGAACTCGTGTCCTTCGAATATGCATCTCGTTTACCCACTGAGCTTCGAAGCGAGGCGATATAATTAATTATTATCCATATTGTGGATTTGAGAATAAAACCTGATAAATTAATTGAAATGACAAAGTCCTTATCTAAATTAATTTTTACAGTTAAGATTGTATCACGAAAAATAAAAACAATTCATGTATACGCTGCAGTAATATAATTGGTTCATTCGTGAGACAGGTGGCTTTAGTTTGATGCAAGTGGTTTTTGATATGTGTTGGAGTAGAGTTGTTGTTGATTAAAGATGGATTGTAAAAGATTAATCTTTTAAATAAATAATTAATTAATAGAAAAGTAATAAAGATAAAATAGAATTTTTTATGTGTAATTTTTATAAATTTAAACATTTTGTTAGGTATTTATTTTCATCCAAATTATTGCACATAAAAACATTATGCCGATGAAAACCGATTTTAAGAAACAAAATTTCAAAAAAAAAAACTAGTTTTCAATTAACTGAAGTTCCTTCGCAATCATTAAATTTGTAATAACATTAAAGAATGTACAAGCGTTGGAAACCAGTGTCAGAATATAGTTGCGTCAAAATAGAAAGCAATTAATTTTTATACTACAACTTATTTTATAACTCTGTTTTGCGTTTTGAGCTCAGCGTTAAACTTAGTGAATGAGAGAAAGAAAGCACATAACGCCCGATCAACGATCCAGTGAATCAACAAATCTATTCTGGTTCTCGAATTTGAAGTTCAACATATCCCAAAAACTATAAACACACGTACAGCAACATTGGAGTTTAATGATTTAAAATTATTTAATTCTGCACACTTTCGAATTACCAAAACGTAATAATAACTGCCAATCACATAGTCAGTGACAAAGGTAAAAATTAGTCATCATCAATGTATTACATTTAAATATGTTAGAATTGTTAGAATTTACTAGTGATAGTTACAAAACACTTTCAATAGCTCGCTTGAAACCTCTCTGCCGCCCCCGAGCAATTATCTAAAAACCCCTTGACTTGCCTCATCTACGTGACCATTCGTTCTCAATTAATTCCAATGAATCAACTGTAGTCATAACTACACATCTGTAGATAAAACAACACCCGTTGTCATGGCAACACAGCCATAGCCATCTCATCCATAGTAGGAGCTCTCTTAACTCATGGCAACGCTAGTACCACATCTAACAAATATAATAATATTCTTCAATTTTATTCAAGTATATTTTAAACTGCTAGTTGATAATGAGTTGATTTAATTCACAAGTAATCATCTCTATTGCCACAAAAAGGAATAGACATCTTAGAATTTTATTAAAGTAAAATTAAGATAGTAGTAGTATAATCAATATAAATAATAAACAAAACTGAAAAGAGCGCTGCGTGGACCTTTAGCGACGATATAGTATTATTTGACAGGTGCCAATCAAACTATGTATTGGGACTACAAACTCTTTATGGGTTCTAATTCGAGTTAAGATGGTACCATATAAATGTTTCACAGCAAACGCAATCTTTTAAAGAAAATATCAGAATTAACAAATTACAACTATACAAGTGTCTAACCTTGCAATTAACTGCGAATTGACCAGTATATTGTGTAACATAAAAATGTCTTGTATAACTAATTAATTAATTTATCAATTACTTACAGTCATTGATTTAACTGAGCGGTGCGAATCTAACGTGTTTTAACAAATTTAAGTGACTCGAGATAAGATTGTTTGATATTTATTGTTATTTTTAGGAAAAGTATGCTTTTTCAGGCGCGCATCACGTGTGTTCGTCGAGGTAAGAAGCTAATAAGCAGTCCTTGTTGATAAATGGAAATTTGTTTGTAATAAACTCGTAAATCTTCTTCAAAATTACGGCCAAACTAGGCGTTGATGCTCGTAAATATGAACAGATAATAAATTTCTAATAAATTTCTTCAAGGCCTTCAATTCCTTTGTGCTCTGTATAACTAACACGCACGAATTATCTTAATTATAAAATATTAAGCCCCTGTTTGACTGTAGCAGTAACAGCGAGGTGCATATTCAAGGGACACGGGTTCAAATTTTGCTGGGGGTATATTCCGCATACACCCACAGGATTCAGTCCCAATAACTGGTAATAATCCAAGTACAATGTCGGTAATTGGCATAGTTGCAGTACACTTTAAAAATAACAACCATAAAATATTAATTAATGGTTGCTTAAGTTAGACCTTAACATTTAATGCGGTTGTACTGGATTTTTGGCTTAAATTTGAGCTTAGTTTATTTCAACATTCTGCACATAAATCTATCATTGACGGCCGTATAACTTTTATGGGATACATTTTTAAATAAGAGTTCTTGCACTGGATTTACTAATTTTGGAAAGCTTCATACCACAACAAGTTGCCACGAAAATCTGCTCCTATTTATTAAGATGATTTGAATTGAGCGGAAATTATGTCAGCAATAGCCACTGCTTATTTTTGTTCACTACCTTCAATATTAACAAATATCCCATGATACTATATTACCATGTTTTGTATATATGTTAAGTCCAATGGTAAAAACAATAGAGAAAATAAGTGACCTTGAACAATTTGTTTGGCGGCGCTAGTGCGTTCGAAGTTGTTTGTAAAGCGAATTTGCAATAGTCTCGACACTTCAACAACGATATTAGGTGCAAAAACTAGTAAACAAATTAAGTTTTTGCAAATTTAGGTTCTTAAAAACCTTCTGCAGTATAAACTTCACATAATCACACCAATTTCACGTCTAACCTAGAAAAATTCGATCATTAAAAAATTTTAGCCCTACCTTTATTAATTCAATTAATTAAATCAATGTCGACTTTTGCATCTTGTACCCTTTTGTGTTTTTATACTTGCAGCATCGATTTCATTAACACTCAATGGGTCCATGTAAAAGTCGAAGGAAACAAAAGAGATTTTTAATCACAAAACGAAGATGCTCGTCGAATTGAATTCGTTCTAACCCCAAGCCTGTGAATACTAGATATGTTGGGAACGAATAAATAATTCAAATCTTTTGCAGAACACTAAAGAACACTTTGCTCACAGACTGTGTTATTCATACAACTTATGATGGCATAGTCCACATTAAAAAGCATTAACGTGAATACATTTAAATCTGTAATGTATTCGTTACTCATATTTACTATGGTTAAATCACGGAAATAAAGTTGTTGGATGCAAATTGTGGGTGCGTAAAGTTAAATGTAATCAACAAAAAAAAAAGTGTATAAATGAAAATCTTGTGAAGCGACCGAAGCGACTTGTTGACTGCTCACGAATCGTAAAATTTATGTATCAATTCCAATTGAAATTGGAAATGCAATTTTCTTAAATGCCTCACATGCACCGCACAAGCACTGACCGCACTCCGTACACATTGGCTCTCATTATGAATGCGAATCTCAATGTTTGTCTTGCTAGTCTTTCTTGGGCTTCGTATGCAAGAGGAAAGAACAATGTTCTGGAGTGAAGAAAACTTTTGCACACTACGGATGTACATATTTCTTGTAGTTCGCAACCAGGAAATACATTTGCCAGTGTTAAGGGGTAAGCTTCTGAATGATAATCTTCGTCATAAAGTATGGTGGCGTTTAGGCAACCAATGTATATATTTTTCGTGAAACGGCATTTATCATTTCATGGCTGGTTCTGCTGGTCGGACAGAATGTTTCAGTCTACAGTTTCTACACGATGTGCCACTTGCATCATCGAATTTGCGTTCTGCGCGACGTGCATTCGCCGCTCTCGCTTTTCCGCCTTACGCACGCCACGTGCCTTCTCCTTTCTCCGAGGCAGCCGAGGCGATATGTTCTCTACCGAGTGTTTACAAACGTTTCTAAATCGCGCAGATCGAAAACACGGCGAACACGGGCGAGCTGGTAAGCGACGAGGAGCATGCCGCACAGCGCAGTGTCGAAGACGTCTGAGTCGGCAAGTGACGAGCGCCAGCGCGCAGTGCAACAGCGAGTGGCCTGCACGAAGCTTCACTGCGCCCGCCGATAGCGCACGCAGCTGAACGCACGTCTAGCCCGTTGAATTCCGCTCGCACAGGGTAGCAGCGAGTTGTGACACACCCCTGGACGTGTAGCTTTTGCACAGTCTCTACACCTCGGCATTGCCGGTGCGTGCGGCGGTGGTGTTCTACAGAGTCGTCGCGGCTGTTGGTTCGTCTGACCTATGAGCTCGGTGTTGTTGCGCTCTAACGCCGCAACCGGAACTACCTCTGCTTGGCAATCGTGCTCTCCGTGTTGTGTGCGTTTCGCTCCTTGTGTATTCGGTGAGCGGTGATCTAGTGGTTTCATGCGTAGTGCCTGCTGGCTGGCCCGATTTTATTGTGCTTTGCCCTTATATTCTAGGGTGCCGGCGACTTATTGTGCTACTGCTCCATCGGTCATCCCCCTGTATGTTGGACAGAACGTGAGTGCGCCGAAACTGTGGAAAGAAATCTCGTGAAAGTCTTGTGAGCGCGTAGTTCTCTTCGGCAGCCACCCTCACTGTGCCCCCGACACAAGTGGATTACTACTCCAACAGTCGTTTGCCAATATCATTCACTGCCAAAGCGCGCGGTGAGGATTTGGAAACGGGAATCATTTGTCAGTGGTGAGCCGTCGATCTGAAATTGCTGCCCGGGCCCACAGCGTGTGCAAATCCTCTCACGAGCCACCTCATCAACCCTGCTAGAGTATCAGCTAATTATCTAGCTATATTTCATGGAAACGGGTCGTTTACGGCCCGAACCAGCGGGTTTACAAATCAGTCAAGCTGGAACTCATGGAATTAGAAAACATTGTTGCAAATACAGTTTATCTAAAGGCGAGAGAGGGTAAGTAAGATTATGTCATCTTTCTTAAAAGATACCTCAACGCAATAAATAAAATTCATACAATACTTTCTTGAAAGATTGAATGTAATCTCAGCATGTAAAACATCGAGATCTCAGTCTAACCTTACTTTTTGTTGATCTTGTAGATCTTGTGAGTTAAAACGATGATTGTTAAATCATCTGTAACTTGAAAAAGTTACAATAATTCTTCTCTGATATTAAAATCAAATAATTTGCCTATATTTTGCGAAGTAAATATTCACAATATTTATTTAAAATGTGTTGGGAACTTCTTCAATTTGATATCGTTTCTTTTGTTTGCGGTAGCTAACTGTAGACTACCCAAACTACACCAAGCTTTCCCAATTATCCAAATTCGAAAAGTCTTTCTATTTTTTTGAATTGTTTGCAATGAAGTGCATGGCGCCGGCGTAAAAATGCAAATTTAATTTTACCACCACATTAGAGAATATGGTTATATTCTCTATTGTGAGGTTGGTAATTTAGGCAAATTGTACCTTCAGGCTACGTGCATAGGCATTTGTCGTAGTATTCGTAATGTGTTTATTTAATTATGAACGTTTTATGATAACAATTCATGTAATTATTTACAAATTACACCAATCTGCGCTAACATAGTGATGCTTTCCAGGTGTAACATTTAATTTTGCTTGCAGGTGGTTCCGATAGTAATAAGGGAAAGAGCAAAAAATGGAGGAAGATTCTGCAATTCCCTCACATATCGCAATGCATTGAGTTAAAGAACACATTAGGCAAGTATTCTCCAGAAAATAACTATTTCATATTTCTATATTGGAAGAAAGCACTATTTTCTTTAATCATAATCGTGTTGCCAGAAAAATATAGATATTGCTCTATATTTTGTTCATCAGAATATTTGGGAATGTAATCAATATTAATTACAATTACAAGATTGCAATGTGATTCGTGACGCATCGGGCTTAATTACTCACTTATGACCTGATTAGATATATATTGTATCGCTCGGCTGCTGGTTATATCAGTAGAGCCGGTGTTTTACATAATTATTATTAAGACGCCTTCATTTATGTATTACTCTAGGTGTTACAGTTGGAACAACATTTTAACAAAGTCCATTATCAATTAACACGTTCTCGCATGTTTATTACAATACACTATATATATATATATATATATATATATATATATATATATATATATATATATCAATCTATTCAATAAATACTTGGAAATGGGTATTGTTTATTAGTATATTTGTAAGATGAAATTAAAAAAAGATTGTTTAGCAAAGACAGGCGATTGTATAAACTAACTCGTGTAGTCCAAATAAACAGTACAAATTAAGATACTGTGTATAAGACATGAACAGTAATGGTTTGATTCCAATACTTTAATTTATAATCATCATTAATAATTCCTGCCGGACAGAAAATGGTGTAGCTACCAAACTGCCAGTGGTGGGATGATAGGTACGGTGTTGGCCTATAACCGATGTGGTTGCAGCAGTACGCTCACAAGTCACACACCACCACGCCCTACACCTGAAAATTGTGTACAAGAGGGTTGAGATTGATGATGACGATTAATGATACTCCAGGCCAAAAATCATATATGGCCCTAAAATGGCTCTCAAAAGAATGAGTAATATTATAAAAGTGAGCCAATTATTTAATCTACTTGAAATAAACATTAAAAATATCAATTATTTTTATGGAGCATTTTGCTATGAAGTCGGCTATAGGTAATTCTTTTCGTTAATTTTTGTTGTGTGGATAAAACATAACTATAACCCTTAGCAAATATTTTTTTGCACAATGATTTTGACTTGTTGCCTTCTTCAGTATCACGAGGTGTTTAATATCAGCATATGTGTTTAATATTCATTATACTGAAGAAGGCAACATGCCGAAAACGTTTTACAAATAAATATTTAGTAAATGTTTTAGTTAAATTAAACACTTTGTAACCTCACTCAGTCATACTATTATTTTGGTGTTACGTTGCTCTTTTGAATTGAATTATACATTTTTATTTATTTATTTCAGATGTAAGATATGAATATGTTGTGGATCAACAGCCTATCGGTAAACTATTATTTAAACAATGGTGCGAATCGAAGTGTTCCGAATACAATCGATGTTTAAAGTTCCTCGACGCGACCGAACGCTATGAGGTGGAAACGGGCGAAACACGTGTGGAGTTAGCGGACGCAATAAAAAAGGAGTTCATGAACGGCCCCAATGGCGAAGAGTGCCTCTCGTTCCCCAAGCTGGGGTTGGAACTTTCAGCCAGCGACAAACTGACCAACGGCCATAAGGACCTCTTTGCGCCTTGCGTGCAAGCAGTAAAGGCGTGTTTGGCGCACGACCCTTTTCGGGACTTTACGCGGAGTATGTACTTTCATCGATACCTGCAATGGAAGTGGTTAGAGGCACAACCCGTCACCTACAAGACGTTTCGCATGTACCGGGTCCTGGGCAAGGGTGGCTTCGGCGAGGTGTGCGCTTGTCAGGTAATTACTATTATATTACTTCGACCAGTTTAACTAGGAATTATGAAAAAATCAAAGTAATGACATAAAGATTATTTTCATTATTTTTTTCTGTTCTGTGTATTGTGTTGCTGAAGCCTACTATAGTATGCTTATTGCCAATAGCATCAAGGATAAGGATAACTTTTTCCAAGAACGAGCACTTTAATTTTATTTGATTTTTGACTACAATTTTATTCAACGTCAAGAATTTAGATTTATCTGTTCTATTTACAAACAAAAAAGATATCGAATAAAGTTTCTATTTAGTGCAGTGCAATATTAAAGCTTAAGGGAAATATTGTACAAATATTGATGTTTCAAGTGGGGTAAAATGATATCATACATTACTCAGTCAGCATCTTTCCGGGCTGTTTCCTTCACAATATGTAAATGGCAATTCACAACTCTGGTTGCTCGGCATTATTCTCATCTAGTATTATATTCACAACATTCCTTTGTCTTTATTAGAAATGGCATTATTAGAAAATGTTAGCTTGGTGGGATTTATAATCTGAGTAGCATCGTCCCGGATAGTCGGTTCATTTTTAGCACGTTTTTATTCAAGGATAATCGCAGACGGAGAACGAGCGTATTGATTTCTCATAAAAATCATTATTACGTGAAACGAGTTGCACGCGCAACGGTCAAAACGTAACACAAGATTTTTTGAAATTGCACTATATTTATGATATTAAGGCATAAAAGTGTAAAAGGCACCAGAAAAAAGAAATAATTGATTTATTAAAATTGTAGAAAGTGATATCCATTACGAATAACAAGGTTCTATTATCCTCTTCAATATATACATTAATTTATAGTATACACTAAAAGTTTAATGTCATAATTTAAAATTCATTTCTTGTGGTTTCACCTCCATCACCTATTGTAATTCACAATTGTAACTACTGCAATTAAATATGGTACAATTTGACTTCTGGAAAACATATACAATTCTCCTTGGAAAGGTGTGTAAGGACTCGGCAGGACTCAATGCGCCAATTTTGCGCAAGGGCAACTCTTGGGGTAAACTGATTATTAATAATTGTTGGAAAATGTAGATCAATTTAATGAAAGTTTTAGTTCCTAGTTACAATAAGCATTTTGTTACAACTTGCTAAATTGATATGGTTAGGTTGAAAGGGATTTAATGTTACGAGCGTTAATTGGACATATGATTGAATTAAATGGAATGTAAAATTTGGACGGTAGAGGTGAGCGATTGGAACGTAAACTAGACTGAGTTTTTGAACAAATGATATGAATGAAGACAAAACCAGGTTTAATGGCAGTTACTGAATATATTTGCATTGTTTTTAATTTATACGTATTCATTTATCGAAGGAAAACATGTCAAGGGAAATATAGTGGAAACTCAACAAGTACACACTTTGCTTAATGCTAGAGTATTTTGGTTGCGAGTACTTGTTAGATTTTCCTAGCCGCCTCGTCCTTTAACGGTCTCCGAGGGTGGACCAATGGGTGTACTAACGATAAATCAATATTTGTGCCACGACAAACCCAGAATCCGTCTTCTGTTAATTTGCACAAGACGCACTAAACCAGTGATCGTGTAATGGATTATTTAATGTATTTAACGACTTGAAAGCATTGTGGAATAAATGGCACTCGATCAAACTTATTTTCTCATACAATGTGAAAAGCACTTCGGAAGATACTACCCATATGCTTTTAATTCAAATATTATTATGTTGATATAATAATGTTTTTGGCTTGTTGTTTTCTTCAGATACCATGACCACACGCAATGAAACATCAAACAATGGCAAATTAGAATGTCATGTATGTTATTGCAAAGTCAAATTTAGTTCGTAAACAGTTGGGAAATTGCGACAGAATGTAAATAAACTCGTACTTTATATAGAACACTACGTCTTGCAGTGGAGGGTAACATAATTTAATTGACCTAAATAACGTGTTTGTATTCAGCACTCCCCGACTTGTAGCTCGTGGATACACTATAGCACATTTTGAAAGCGAAAGGCAGTAATAAATCGAGTGAATGAGAAGAAACCCGAGTGCACCATAGCGCAAACGAGAAAACTGGACGAATCTTAATTGAAACTCACCAGGATCGTGTTATTAGCTAAATTCGCGCGTGCCGACGAAAGCACTTATGTGTTACGGTTAGTTTAATGGTCATATTTTCGCCGCCATCGACGACTTGTTGGAAAGGGTTCTTGGACTACTTCCTTTACTGCGTCGACGATATTTGTAAATATCGTTATGGCGATTACATTATCAATGTGAAACTGAAAATAATGAAAATGCTTATTGGGGTGAAATTACTTTTGCGGACATAGCAAGTTGGATAGGTGTAATAAAGACAATGCACATAGTGGCTTTGTTTGTGCAATATTATGTATGGTAATGGTTTACCTCAACTGCAATAATTATTCTACTCCATGGTTTTGATTGGCGCAACTCAAATCAAATTAGTTTTCTTTGCCTCAATTTTCTTATTTTCAAGAACTGAATTTGAAATTTAATTAATTGAACGGCTAATGTAAAGCTAGAACTCGAATAAAAAGCGTCAGATTGTTGGTATCAGTGCGTGGCATCTATATTACGAGTCACTCTTTAAGTGAATTTCTTGCCCTTTCTGTGTTTGTCTGTTTAACCATAGTTGTAACTGCCCCCTCATAGCACAAATGCGTGCATTTATATTCCGAGCATGTCTTTCTCTCGTCCGGTCCCACATCGCCGTTTTCCGTTTTCGCCCGTAGGCGATTAACATGGTATAGGAACGTTGTAGCTGCACTTTATGCCATAAACATTAAGGATAATTTAATTTGTCTCTTTTTTTTGTCAAGGAATAGTAATTTGATTCCAGCAAGGCGGAGCAAGCAAAAAGGTTTTTGCTTTATATTTATGATGCAGGCCACTGTTACCTGAAATTAATGTGTACTAAAACTTTAATAAGCACTATTTAATGATCAATGTCATTCAAATTATTAATTCATATTAAATTATATTACAAATAATTTATATACAAATAATTTGCGAAATGATTGTTATGGTAAATATTGGCAATGCTTGTTTCATATTTGCAGCTCATAAATTTTTGAATATTCCCGGAACAATATTTAATTATTAAAATGAATTATCATCAATGCACCAACGTTAGCTATATTGTGGAAAATTGAATGATTGAATATTAAAACAATAATTTTATTTTGTCTAGGTTCGAGCAACGGGAAAAATGTATGCGTGTAAAAAACTAGAAAAGAAGCGCATTAAGAAGAGAAAAGGAGAAGCGATGGTCCTGATTGAAAAACAAATCCTGCAAAAAATTAATTCTCGTTTCGTGGTAAACCTCGCATACGCCTATGAAACAAAGGACGCTTTATGTCTTGTGCTCACGATAATGAACGGCGGCGATCTCAAATTCCATATTTACAACATGGGCGGTGAACCAGGGTTGGATATCAACCGGTCGCGGTTTTACGCTGCCGAAGTAGTCTGTGGACTAGACCACCTACACCAACAGGTAACATATTTAAGCAATATGTCAGCATCTAAATCGATTGATGAAACATTAATGTTTGTCTTTTTCAAGGGCATTGTTTACAGAGATTGCAAACCGGAAAATATCCTTCTGGATGATGCTGGTCACGTTCGAATATCGGATTTGGGTCTAGCTGTAGAAATACCCGAAGGTGAAACGGTACGAGGTCGTGTTGGTACAGTTGGATACATGGGTAAGTAGTAAACGAGAGCTTATTATCGATAATGCAGAAGTCGTGTTTATTAAAGATGATTGGCTATTTCAGCTCCAGAAGTGATTGACAACGAAAAATACACATTTACACCAGATTGGTTTAGTTTTGGTTGCCTATTGTATGAAATGATCGAAGGACAGGCCCCATTTCGGGCGCGTAAAGAGAAAGTCAAAAGGGAAGAAGTAGACCGACGCGTTAAAAACGAACCCGAGAAATACTCGTCCAAATTCAGCGAAGAAGCCAAATCTTTGTGTCAACAGCTGCTTGCCAAGTCGCCCTCTCAGCGGCTAGGCGGCAAATCGGGTCGAATGGGCGCAACGCAAGTGAAACAGCAAGCATTCTTTCAATCAATACACTGGAGACGACTGGAGGCAGGAATGGTAGATCCACCATTTGTTCCTGACGTAAGAGTTTATCATTGTCTGAACAGTGGCAAACAATTCAATTCATTATGCCACGGATGAGGGGAGTTAACTAATTTGAAATCTTTTTAGCCCCATGCTGTGTATGCAAAGGATGTACTGGATATCGAGCAATTTTCGACTGTGAAGGGAGTCAACATTGATGAATCAGACTCATCTTTTTATAGCAAATTCAATACGGGCTGTGTATCGATACCATGGCAAACAGAGATGCTCGAAACAGAATGTTTTCGACAACTGAACGTTTTCTTTGGTCCCACGGGTGCAAAGACTTCCGACTTGGTTCTAACTCCGGCAACGACAAACGAGAAACACGGCTGTTTCCCATTTCGCCGAAAGGTACGTCTACCTTATTATTGATAATAATTCAGTCACAACTTTATGGGTATTTGCAGAAAAAATTAGCACCTCGAATGCGGCCGATACCCATAAACCCTGTATTATTGGAAAGCTGATGCACTTTAGAAAACATGCATCGCACCGCAGACGCCATACATTCAATGTCATTTACGAAGAGTGTCATGTATCTGTCTTCCTCGAATCTCTCCCATTCAATCGACCATGACGGCATCGTGACGAAATCCATCTGTCTCTGAGCGCAATTGTAAATACAAGTGCATACAGGGTTATTCGTGCCGTGCTCGCAACTCAAAAAGTGAACTAGTATGTAAAACCAATGCGCAGAAATTACATATTACGATATCATATGCAAAATAGGTGTAACGCACATGGTCGCAAGACAAAAGAAAACTTGTGGATGGTTAGATTAATTCTTCATTACTTTGTCCACAATAGACAAAATAATAACTGGCAAACCCTTTCAAAAGGCTGTAATTAACAAGTACTGACGTGTGGAACACAGAGAATGCCATCCACAATATTTTTGCTTCTATAAGTAAACCATTAGATTTTAAAAAGCTAGACGACACAATATTCAATGCTGGAATAAGACCATTTGAGAATTTAACAGTTAGATATTTCAAAGAAGTTAAAAAGGATTCATTGTATGGACATTTAAGTTGCGTGGCCAAAATATTGTGTGTGGAACCGATATGTTATGCTATTAAATGCTTGACTGAATTTACATAATGCTCAAATTACAAAAGAAACATTAAGCTCAATGTTTAACACTAACCTTTTTTGACAAATTACTGTTACTTAAAGTTTTGTTCAATTTATATACGCTATTTATTGACATTCTGCAATCTTTAGCGCACATTGAAGCAAATTGTTAATTAATTTTGATGATTATTGACAGTACATTATAAAGCTTGGACGTAGCTAAACTGTTTAAAATTGCCCCCAGTGTAACATTATTGTTAAAATGTTTTTAAGCTTCATGTGCAAAGCATGATATTGTTTGTCATGGAGGGATTTAGTGCACTGGTGTCTATATTTTTTTTGAGACTTCATCAAAGTGGTCTATTTGGTGAACAAACATATGTTATTTAATTTATTTCGTTTTTTTTTATATATATAATTTTGCTTTATATTCAAAAGGTTATATACATTTTAACTAACTGCCTACAACATTGCGGTTATTTCTTGAAAAAATAGAAAAATGAAATTTTTTCGAAATTGTAGGCCCGATCAATGTTAGTTGACCCAAAAATAGTTTAAATCAAATTAAAATTTGATTGCTTTTGGCTAGAGGGATATTATTGAATAATATATTATTTTCATCTACCTCTTTATATAATAGATACTATTTAAATATAGAAGCACATATTAATAGTGATCAAAAACTATTAAAGTGAACAACAAAATATATTAGTAAGCTTTATATTTCTTTTTATTTTGTTTACCTATTTTATTAAATTTGTCAATGCACATATCAACCTAGAGCACAAAATCGAGCAAGGTGCTTTGTTTTTTTATGTACTAAGGTGTTAAAACAAGTAGTTGATCATTATTTATTATGTTAGAGGCCAATTGACAAATACTACTTTTTTTGTAGGATTATTATTTTACATTCGGATACTTTTCTAAAATCGGTTTAACAAAACCAATGTGAAACTTGTTTAATTTCTTACTGATGTTCTAGGCTATTATAATATATTGCAATTTGCATCGTTTTACCTATTTTATAACTGTGATAAAATACTTTACGCATTTATATTTAATAGTTTGAATAATTACCTGATCAAAAAGCGCTAAAGACATAATTATGTGTGTGAGCATATTACTTTTCCAAATATTTTTGGGTCAATATCATCAAAGTATCCTGATTTCTACACATATGATTGTATTAATTACAAATACGGACTTGAATAACATGGTAAAGACTAATTAGATGCAACATGTATGCGCTCATTATGAAATGAGTCTATCATTGATATTTGTTAGTTGCTGACATGAATATTGCCATTCATGTGCCATAAATATCATCATCATCATTCAAATTTACAAAGTAGAAATAGAATGCGACCATTACGAATTAAATGTGTACGTTTAACCCATCTGGGAAATAAAGAATATAGGAGCACCTTACTTATACTATTGTATATCTATCCAAATAATATATCAACTAGTATTTTTTAAATTGTCATCATAATATGAAACTTCACCTAATACGGATTTAAAATTTTCCGAAAATATACGCATTATGTTGGTTGTTTTTCTCATTCCACAAATTTTGATGTTTGGTTTTTAATTAGGGTGTTTAATTAAGAATTATCTTATAAGAATAGAATATAAAAGTAGTAACATAGTGAAATAAAGATGAAAGTATTAAACAATGGTAAAACAATTTGTAGAAGTTTCTTGATTTATAAGTTTCGTAACTATAATCACTTATGTTTCCGCAGCAATTTATATAATGTTTTCGGGCCATCAGACCTGGATTAGTCTTTCGCAGTTGGACATTATAACAGAGTCTATTAATTTTAATGGGACACTGGAAATATATGGGGATATAAGACATGAATTACAACATTTCATACAAAATCAATTATATTGAATTAATTAGTTTATTCAAAAACCAATTAATTATGATATATTTAAATGAGTAATGTTAATGTTTCGCTAAATGCTTTGAGATATCGGAAGTCTGTGAGTGAAATAGAGAGAAAATAGTATTTGAGCTCACGTGGAACATTCAGATAATAACTCTTATAATGCCGTAAACCAGCAAATACTCGATCGAAATAATATTAACAACACTTGCCTAATTAAGATGTGCTGAAAATAAGATTTTTTCAAAATTTTGTACGATAAATCGTTTTTTTTCCTTTGCAATTTTTATTTTAGTGTTTGACCAAATTTTGGTAACGACTTGTTACATTGTCTCATAAATTCCGTAATTGTAATTAAAATTGTATGGCTTCATTTAATACCAATTTGTCAATTGATACTGGATAAATGTGTGAAAACGTAATTTGTTTGTTCATTTTTGTGAGACGCTGTTATAAATACCAATATCAAACAAGTAAACATTAGGAATGTATCGAAAGTATATTTACTTGATTAAGTATGAGTTGGCCAATACGACACTTCTTTTTCCATTATTTTATTGTAATTAATATAATTTTTCAAATTTGCAAAATTGGAACATGCTTTTTACTCATGTGGCAATATTGCTTTAGCAACTCGGATTACAAAGTGATGGGCTTTTCCCAATAAAGCTATTTGCTAGCTAGTTGCTAAATTTTTACCCAACTGTTGAAATCTACAAAAGTTTATGTACAATTAGTTCAATGCGCCACAATTCTTTAATGATGAACAAATATCTGCACGATAATGGTACGCCAAGATTGCTAACTGAATCTTACCCCAACTATCGTCTTACAGTTGACGGTTTAGTTTTTCATTAACAAGAAATAAACTATCGCAGAATATCCATAGAGGCGCGCCCAACCTTTACCATGCACGGAAACTGACAAATTGTCGGGACACCGACAAGAATCAATTGACCATCTGGGAGAATAAATAATTAAGAAGTAAAAAAATACAATAATACAAAACAAAAACAACCATGCATAAAAAGGTTCATAATAATAAATAATATACAATTTTTGTAATGTTCCACAAGCCCCATATAGTACTATAAATATTATGGCAGTATTGTTGAAAATTTGCACTATAACACTTACTTAAAATTGATTGGTAAAACGTTTTCGGCATGTTGCCTTCTTCGTTTTACCAATCAATTTTAAGTAAGTGTTATAGTGCAAATTTTCAACAATATGAATCTTAAACACTTCGTGACCACACTCAACAATATTATGGCAGTATTACATTTGGCAATTTGCCTTTTTGGTCTTTATTTCAAATCTATTAGAGCCACAGTGGTTCAGTAAAAAACCGAGATGGAAGTTACAACCCCATAGCTCAACTTCATAAGATGTTATTAGTCAAATAGTTTTAGTAAACTAAAACTGCATAACATTACATATGGGAATTTGCTTTTAAGTTCTTATTTCTAAACTAGCTGTTGGTGCCACAGTGGCCAGCTGGCATTATCAACTCTATCTCGTATTGACCAACTGCGAGAATTTAAAATTTGTTGTTAAATTCACACAGTGTATGCATCAGAATTTATGTATGCTGAAGACAATATTTTCAAAGACTTAGAAGAACATTAATGATAACATTGATATTACATTTCCTAAAAACAATGCTAGCTTGTCTAGTAGTAGTAGACTGTTGAAAGTATATACGAGGTGTGATAAAAAAATAAGGTGACTTTTAATTTTTATTAACAAAATATTCATTTATTCATCCAAAATTAAGTTAACGCCTTCAAAAAAACTTTGAAACCCTTTAATAAAATGCACTTGTGCCAGTGTTTTTTCCAGTCGTCAAAACATTTCTGAAATACACTTTTGGATATTGTCTTAATCTCCTCCATCGTCGTAAATCATCGTGCTTGCCTAGGCCAAGTCTGGTGAATGCGGTAGCTGAGGCATGATGATAGTATTGTTTTTTGGCCAAAAAATTACTTACTAGTTACGACGTGTGCGCAGGTGCATTAACATGGTGCAGAATCCATGAAGTTTCTTTCTTTATTGCCTGCCATTTTTTTCTTATTGATTCACGCAAACGCCGCATAACCTCAAGGTAATACTCTTTGCTTACCCTACGACCTTGTGGTAGGAATTCTTGATACACAACACTATGGTAATCAAAGAAAACTATGAGCAAACGCATTCGACCGAACTTGGCGAGCTTGTCCTTACCAGTTATAATACTTTAATGTCGTTCAACATCTCTTGAGCGATGTTCATGCGCCGCTGCTTCTGATCAAAATTAAGCAATTTTGGAACGAATTTTGCTGACATATCATACCCAAAACATTCGTTAAAATTGATTGGTATGAGCCGAAATTTCATATGCATTTTCAGAAATCTGAACGAACCATCCATTCAGTTTATCGTCTGACTTACAAATATAAAATTTATTATTTACATCTTTTTCAATATTTGGTACTACGTGGAAACCGACGAGTACGATTTAAGTTTAGGATCTAATTTAATGAGGATAAAAATCTTGACTCAAGACACTTGCAACATCCGTTAGAGACTCTGTTATTGATATGACCATTGAGGAGGAGAATGAGGAAATGGTTACTAGTATTTATAAGATGTACCAGGACGAAAAAAAAAAGGAGGTGGGGACGAGAATTATCTGTTATATAAAAAAGCCGCCATATAATAATGTTCTCATTCATCCGAGCTATGGCGGTAAACTGCATCCACAAGAGTGAAAGAAAGTAGTCAGCGCCAACGACGGTGGCGATGACAATCAAGTGAACAGTGAACTTAAAGACTTATTAGCTGCATATTTGAAGCACTATGCGGACGGTCGTGAGGTAATGTGGATTTCGAATTGGCTACCAGAATCATTTTGTCACCGCGAATCTCACGCCACTCGCCGAGATTACAATTCAACATCTCAAGTGCAGTGCGAAGACTTTGAAATATCGTAACATTGTCAAGCCGATTATGAACAGTCAGTTTAGTTTCGCTCTACTACCATCCTATTCGTCACCTAAATCTTCCAGCAGCGGAAAGCAACAAGTGGGGTTTCGTTTGGAAAATTTGCTGGTGGTTGATGATAAACCACTTCATTACGTCTACTACAATGACATTAATGAGCTTATTGATCGAAATTGCGTTCATTGAAGAAGATATGCGTGAGGCCGACATTATCGTCTAAACACTCGTACCAGTGTACGGTGTATTTAGTAAAACTATTGACAAGTTTGGACGTTCGGCTGCGAGAAGCGCGCGTTGAAATGTCGAATTTCCGAGAACTATAGGCTATTTCATTACTTCTGAAAGCACGACAGATGTGCAGAGGAGACGAATTGAGAATATTGGTGAAGGTCATGAAAACAATGATGTAGTAGCAACGGAAATTCTAGATACCATTCACCAGCGCACTCGTAAACTTATAGAGAATGCTCTTGAATCTCTAAAAAAAAAATAATTACATCAGCTTAAGCCAAACTGAAGAAATTTATTTTTACTCAAAATGAAGAAATTATGAGTTTGATAACCACAGATAGAATTGAGAAAGAACAACAACAAATAAAAAGTTACCTGGCCAACATTAAACTTACTTTAACGTTGCTGTGTAAATACTTACATTCTACCCTTCCTCATACTACATATCAACATTACAGTCATGTGATTTTATTGATTTAGAGAGTCGTCGTCATAACGAGGAAGAAAAAAAAAAGAAGTTTGAACGATTGCACCGTCTGAAGCGGTTGTGGATGATCATTGAAAGCGTGTGATACATGATGAAGTAGTAATGAGAAAGAGACTGTTGTCGAGGAATTGCATCAGTCTGCAAGAATAAACAATCCGAAGCGACGTATTCATTCGTAAATAAAAACAGAGGCTATGAATACGTTCTTGTGATTATCGACTGTTTTTCCAAGTGCATCGCGAATGTTACGAAGACATTTAAAGATGTTTTAAGAAAATCGAAACGACGAATTGATGTATTCAATCTATAAACGGAGGAAGGTACCGAAATTTTCAATCTTGCGGATTATTACCTTCCCAATGGGTTTTTTAATCTTTTTTCTACAGGAATCAGCCCTTTAAAATGATCTGTCTTCCACTTTTTCGGCCGGAAATCGAATCCGGGTCTCCCAGGTAAAGAAATTTTTTTAGATTAACAAACTCTTTATTTGCATAATCACAGCTTACAAATATTAATCGGGTAGTAGGTATTAGGAGGAGTAGCTCCTCCTAGGTGAGAGACAGGCGCCATATTCACTACACCATTATTTACTTTAGATTTTTATAATACATCATTTAATCGACTTATGAAAGCATACGGCATCAATCATTATTCCACCTTTAGTGTTAAAAAAGCATTGATAGCTGAGTGAGTAATACGAACGTTAAAGGCGAAAATTTATCGCACGTTTAGTCTGCGTGGGTAGTATGTATACTAAAACTTAATAAGTGATATTACTATGGAATACAACACGACTCTACATCGAACAACGGGAATGTCGCCAGCAGACATTAATAAGAGTAATAAGAGGGCGGTTTTTCAATTAGCATTCACATTAAAATTTCCAGGAAACAAAAATTATACTTTTTTAAATGAATTTTTCGATTTAGAAATGTTGGGGAGAATAAAAATTCTACAAACAAATAATTATATAGATATTGAAATTGAAATAAACTTGCTGTATTTAAAGAGCACTTGCTGACTATTAGGTAGAAAATAAAACATCTTAAAGCCGTAAACGTTTTATTAAGTGAATTTTAGTAAGTGATATAGTGCAGTTTTTCATTAGCATAATGAATCTTAAACACTTCGTGACCACACTCAACAATACTCTAATGCGTTTTAATTAAATGCCATGCATCACTTTAAAAATGTTCATGAATTTAATCATAGAATTAAAAACTGTATTTTTATTCTAATCTACTCAAACAAAAATAATAAATACCCTGTGTGTGGACATAAATTAAACACTCTGTATTTAAACATGCAACAGAACTCCTCCCGCTCCCCAACCACGCACATTGCAATCGTTAAATAATCCACTATATGCAACTTTAATTACATTGGCAGCCCTAATTACCAACCTCGACGGTAGCGTCACCTACTAGCAGCTGCGAGAAGCCACACACACGCTGTCTCACTCACACATATTTATCACACTTTTCCACATTGCTTTTTTACTACTGATTTTTAACGACCGGATGTTCATACATTGGCGTATCAGCCACATATCGGCATTTTCTATTCACGTTCCTAGTTGCGACTAACTGAACTAATAAAGCGGCGGGTTCGAGATCGCCCACCGGTCGAACCACTCGGTGGTAAACACCGTGATTGTAACTATAGAGGGGGTGAAAAGTATTAATCCACCCAAGAATACTCGTCGGGTGTAGAAAGGCCGGAAAAACAGTTTTGACAAAATTAATCGGCCAAAAACCGTGTGTTGGTGTAGTGAACAGCGTCCTCAGCCTATATGTTTGTTTCCCTGGTTCCGTGAGCATTGGTTCACTTATTCTTTTATTGTGTTTTTAGAAAATATGTGTTTATCATTTATAAATAAATGTTCCCTGTAACTACGTTTTTTCTTATTCAAAAACACTTAACCAAACTTGCATGGGGGGAAGGTTACCAAAGACAGAAAAACGGTAGATTTTCTAGGTTGAAGCAGCGTGTCTTAGCTGTTAAGAAGACTTCGAAAGTTATTTCCGTTAAAAACTACAAAATATTTTTTGCTATTAAAAATATTTTCTTTGTAATTAATTAATTATAAGAGCATACAAAGCAACATGAGATAAATTTATATACAAACAAGATCCACCATGAACGCTAGTATGTGTGGGCGCATAGGTTATGTTTATTTACATCATGAAATGATAGGGAATCAGAAACGAACAGAAAATAACAATTTAAATTATTGAATCCTTATTTCTTACTAAAATGACTGCAATATCACCAAGTATTTTTCACTTCCGAAGCCCTCATATTGTAACATTCAATTGCAATTACGCTAAACTGATTTTAAATGGTTTCAAACATTTGCATTCAAAGCCAAGAATAAAAACTGCAGGTATCATTGGTAGGTATTTTACATATTTTAAATATTGAGTTTGTTTCATTAATTATTGATACACTTTTTTAGTTATTGGGGATGAAATTTTGAAGGGACAAATTCATGATACTAACTCATTTTATGCTATGAAGACCTTTCACAGTTTAGGAATTAAAGTCCAGAAAGTAATTATTATTTCAATAATAATGCTATGTTTGTGCAAAAAGCTATGTTTGCTTATCAAGTATAAGAATCCTTTCTAACCAGACTATTATCATAGGTATCTATCATGGGTGATATCACTGCTGAAATTACAGAAGAGGTACAAATGTTTTCAAAGAAATATGATTATGTTTTAACATCGGGAGGAATAGGACCAACTCATGATGATGTCACATTTGAAGGTAGTATTGAATTAATTATTGTATATTAATATGAACTTATTTATTTTAGCTGTTGCCAAAGCATTTAATGTAAAACTACATGCACATCCATTGTTGGTTAAAATTTGCTCAAGGTTTTATCAAACAGATGACATAAATGCACCAGGCATGAAACTTGCATTTGTAATTAACACATTCTGTAATAATTTGTATTCTTCTGAAGATAATTTGGTTTATAGATTCCTGAAAATGCAAAACTAACTTTTGGTGAAGATCCTAAGACAGGCCAGAAAACAAACTACCCAAATGTTTCTATTGAGAATGTTTATATATTTCCTGGAATACCTCAACTATTCCAAAAATCATTAGACATATTGGCTACAAAATTGTTCCAATCAGATTCAAAATTTTACTGTCATTATATCTACTTGAATATTAATGAACAATGGGTTGTTGGTGCTCTTGAGAAAGTTGTTAACAAATATCCAGAAGTTACCTTTGGTTCATACCCAGATCTTAATAAGTAATCTCCATGATGGTCCAAGTTTCTTTTATTGGTTTAATTAATGCCTTTATTTTAGTGATGATTATAAAGTGAAACTGACTATAGAATCCACAGATAAATCTTTATCTGAAAAAGCTGCATCAGATCTGTTACATAGCTTTGCAGAAGGTGATGTGGTTGGAAAAGATCTGTCAGTGAGCAAAAAGTAAGAATTATTCAAATAATGTAAATATGAACATTGCCTTTTCATAAAATATTTTTATTCAAGTGAATTTTACTGTTTATTAGTAAAATCAAATTTAAATTAATTTAGCATTCTACAAACTAACTTTGACTGTTATTGATTTAAATCTAAAATTTGATACACGTGTTCATTCAGTGCATAAGTTGTACATTTAAATTGAGTCTAGCCAAAACTTAATTTTGTTATAAACAAATATATACACATATGAGGCAAGTCATATTTGATTCAAGTCTCAATTATAATTGGCAGAATTTTTTCATATTCTTTCGAAATACTAACTTTGGTTCATTCCAGCTATCACAAAATACAACAAAACAAAAATGCAAACAAAAGTAACTATTCAATAGAAATTGATAATAAGCAGAATACAAAATGTATCGCACCTAAGTACGCGTAAACCTGCTTAAGTATAACTATAAGTATAGTTTACAGTCAATAATGATACTAATTCGAATAATTGTAAGAATATGTACATCTTTGTTATGTTTTACGCAATACTCGAGGAGCCCAAATTGAAGTCGAGATTATTTACATATGTTACAGTCTTGTTGAATCGTTGTTACGTCTTTCAATGTTTTGATAAATGAGATCGGTTGAGTTAGACAGCAACGATCTTACTTGGATCCACTTTGACCCGGATAAATAGCGTATCATCTTTCATAAAGTGTCGTTTGCGGAGCATTTCATGAGAAACAAATCGTGGAAATCCGAAGCCCAGGGAGTCCGGTTCCTTACTTGGGCGCTGGAAATTTTTCCATGTTGGATCCGGAATAAAACTTTCAACGATATTACACGCCTTTTCCGGGCAGGTAGACTGGTCAAAAATGGTGAATGAGACGGAGTGTGCAAACGGCCAACGAAGAAGAGCATCGTATTCACCTGGGAGAATTTTGATGTAAACGGATATGTGACTATCTTCGCCAGCACCGTTTCCATTAGGAAATAGTGATGCCTGTGAAGAAAAACACAACAATAAAACAACTGCCAAAGAATATTTATCTAATACAATTAGATATTCAAAGAGTTAAAACTTACCTGTAGTTTGTATCCATATTGACTAGTGTAGAAAGGTGGTGACACCAATTCCATGCCTTCTTTACTACGTGCTTCAGACAATTTTGCTGAAAAATCACTGATCTTCCAAATAAGAGTTCCCGAATAGTTCAGACTTAGCCGGGAAATTGCACTTTTGAGGGAGGCAATTTGATGTTGTTGTTTGGTGACCACACTGCACATCATGGAGAGATGTTCCTGGCAGTTATCCTCCAGGTGTTTCTCCATTGAATATCTTGGTCCCTTGAAACGACACCCGGCGTCTTTGAAACTACAATGCAAGGTGGAAATGGTGCACTTTTCTTTCAAGTGGGCTTCCAGCTCTTCGCGTGCCAAAACAGATGAATCACAACGATTGGGGCATGCAACTGGCACGCGTCCACACTTGACGTGATGAACAGTGAGAGTGTCTGCCACAAACTCCTTACTACAATATCGGCAAGGAAGTAGACGCTTAGCGCATTCGGAGGTTTTGTGTTGATTAAGATGTCTGCGTTGCACTTTCAGCCCACACTTGTTCTCGCAGTACATTGGCTCAAAACTGCAGCTACCGATATGACTCTGTTGAAAAATGTTATATCTTAGTACAGCCAAGGAGGAGGTTCTTAAAAATGAATTAAAAAACAATGAGCTAAGAAACTTACTTCTAGGGTATGCCCCGTAAAATCTTTACTGCAAAATTCGCATCTGGCGCGACGTTGTGGACACGTGTACTTCAGATGGTCTTCCATGAGCACCCTAGGGATCTGTGCGCCACATTTGCTTGTGCAAGGAATGGCGTCGTGTTTACAAGTATTAAGATGTCCCTATATCAAAAAGCTAACTTAATTCATTGCGAATAAGAGCAAACGTCTGGTTTAGTGGAAGTGTTAGCACATACTAATAAAACAAAACGCTCAAGCCACGAACATGGATCGCAAACAGTTGGTGAGCATCCGCGCAAGAACGAAATAATGTTTTGAATAATTATCTCCACGGCTCATGGTGCGTTTCGCTCCATACGCAACGCGTACGCAACTGCCAACAAAGTGTTCCGCGGGTTGAACTTGAAAAAAACAAAATGATAATTGTAGAAAATCCCTATGTTTCTGAGCATTAGCTGCCGCGCGCAAGACTAATTTGTTTTCATTTGTTACAATTGGTAATGTGTGTAGAATATGGCAAATGCGCGATTCCTCGTAGAGATCTATAAATTGGTATAATGCTTACCTTTAACTTTCGAAGCTCGTCAGACCATTTGCAACCTTCCTTGTGGTGAATACAGTAGACCACTGAGGTCATGATGGCCTTCTCCGACTCTGGATCAGGATAAATCTGTGGAAACGGTGAGAAAACGCGTGATTAGTAAAGATGTTGTATACTTATCATAGTCATGTATGCATTGTTGGAATATTCTTGAACTAGATATGCCTAGCGAATGTTGAATGGAGAATAATGGGAAGCAGAACGGAAGTTTTGCAGATGCTAAGCATGCAAGTCGGTACGTGTCAAGTAAAAAAAAAAAACGGAAACTGTTAGACACATCGCACGCTCTTGAAGATTATGGAAACGCATGGGAAAATTATGAGGAATTTTCTCATCTTTGTGTTTCACATTCCTAACGCGGTTTAAGATGTGTGCAGCAAGAACAACAGTAAAGCTTCATAATCTAAACGTAAATTCTAAAGAAAATTATACTATTTTTTTCATAACATCTTAGTTAAGTATGTGTAAAGGTTGTAGATAATGGTATTTGAGAAATACTAGCCAATATTCTAAAATGAGTGGACATTCTAAAATTTCATACCATGAGAGAATTCTCTACGTCAGACAAATATTTGCGAATGAGGGTAGTCTGAAATCGGAGCCACAGCATGTTTTATCATCATCCCTTGGTATTTCCAATGTGGGTAGTTATTGACACATTTGAGACATTGTCACTTCTTCACGGTGAAAGAAGTTTTATTTATGGTACGTTATATTCACTTCGGGCCCTATTCAAATTCGGCTGCATTATGTACTAGTCCGGTTTGCCAGGTATCGCAAAATGTGCCAACAATGAAAGAAATTTTTGTAGTGAAGAGTAGAGATGACAAAATTGACACCCGCTATTGATTAAATTAAATATTTCTGTACTACTATTAATTGAATTAGCATCGCAACTAATACATCATATTCGATTGCGATGAATTAACTGTACGTATGCGTCGACGCCCAGATTAATTGACTTCAATTAATCCTACACCATGAGAGATAATTGGGGAAAATGGTATAATTGAGAAATATTGTAATTAGAAAGTCAACTCTAACTGGTCGCAACGACCATTTATGTTAAAAGCCACGATGAAAACAAGCCAAGTGATTCCTCTAGAGAATTCGTCAGAAATATGTTTGTCAACAAACTAGGTTTATAGATATGATTATGTATACGTCAGGTATATGTATGTCAGGTAATTTTAAGTTGAGAAATAATTACAAAAATCAACAATAAACTGACTTGTCACAATGTTAAAAACGGTTCGTTTCAATTAAAAGAATCGCGCGTTTCCGGTTGCAAAGAACAAACATTACGTTACATTCAATGTTCTTAATTACCTAACCCCAGGACTTGATATCAATAAATTAGGAAAAGAGGAGACGTTCTTGAAATTATAGTAATTGAGTCAAGATTTTTATCACAGAAATTCTAAATTAAATTATGTTTATGTTAGTATATTGCAATGATTATTTTAATTACATGCTCCGAATGAAATTCCATATAAACAGAACTTTTTATCTTATTCTACAGTTTTAAATCTAATAAATATTTATGAATTTACTAACGACACGTTACTATCATACTGTACTATATAAACATGGCATAAAAATTATGAAAGTAGTGCGAGTGATGAATAATTGTTAGACCAACATGTTGAACTCTTCGGAGACAACAAACATATGCAGGAAAGTTTTACTGTTATAAAAGCAAGATAAACTATTCCCAAACACTTGACAAGAAAGAAGGATCCTCACAGATATCCAAATAGTTAGTAAATTAGTCAGTTTAGTAAAACCTGTTTTGATAGATGTAGCTAGATCTCCTAGTTCAAGCTGTCATTCATCAACAATAGTAACTAATTGTTCAACCTTCAGTTTATCGGTTTAATAATTGGAAACTCGTGCAATTTGGTTAGTTCTTACAGCATGAGGGGGTTTTGGTCTATTCTCTTACAACGTATTTTGAGCAATTGTCAGGTTGGTACCATTTCAAGCGAGTATTATGTATCAAATTGAGGGTTTACCCAAAAAAAATTGCGGCATGAAACGAAACTAAGAAGCAACAATCTAACATGTTGCACGGGTATGAGAGTCGATTAGATCACAAGAGATCATAAGTTAATTATTATCATGTGGCGTTAAAAATAGTGCGTAGGTTGGAATACGATTCCAAATCACATGCTATTGAGGAAATTATGAAACTATGCGTTGAACTTCTACGAAATCATGTGATTGGCAATGTGTATTGGCGTGTTTCAATAAAATATGCTCGGGGAAAAACAACGCCTACTGATTAGATGTTGAAACTGAAATTGCAATTTCCATAACATTTTAATAAAATACAGAAAGACGTAAACAGGAAACTCAGTTAATTATGATGATTACCTACGCAAATGCTCAAAGCTAACAGAGCACGTTTTTTTTTTTTTCAAAAATTATTATTGATATTAGGTTGACACATTTTACAAACTGCATGGAACCGAATCAAGTTATTTTCGAGAATCGGCGATCATAAAACACTACAAAATAGCAACATGTGTTAGAATTATGAGGCAGACAAGATGTGGCATAGCATGGTAACAACTTTAAAGGTGAATCAACCATTGCCTTGGAGAAATACGTTCCCAATTATTTATTTCATAGAAAACCTTGAGTTGACACTTTCAAAATAATTCGAGTATATCCGTTTTGTAAATTAAGATTAATAATATTTACTAAGTTAAGCATTTTTAAAACATATAAAATGCATTGCTACCCGTGCAGTCGGAATGTCTGACAGGTATTCTCAGAAGTTCCCACACTTCAAAGCAGCCATAAGTCGTAATATGACTCTTCGAACTTTATCAGCAAATTCCTGAGCTTCTTGTCTTACCTCATTGAATGACGAATGAGAATCGATGGTGTTATTGTTATTCACGCTGTTGTTCATGATCACATTAAATTCGTTATTCTTGTGGATGGTTGAGTGTGGCGATAATGAGTTGGTGCTCGGCGTTGGGGTGACCGTCGGAGATGTTGCAATATTATCCTTGCTGCTTTTGTTTGGCGAGATCCTCGCCGGAAAACTCAACGTTTTCGTCCACTGTGCCAAACTGCGGACCATTTTAAAAAAATGGTTCAGTGTATTCCTAACGATCACTTATACGTTTCTTATTTAAAGCTATTGCTGATAGATAAACTACGTTAATGTCTTTCACAATTTTCTCACTGCAAATACAACTGATTGTATTTGAATATATAAAGAAACTTGACGACCAAACACGACGCGAGCCTGCGAGCAACTGGCAGTTAACGGCGAGGAGCAAGTATATTATAAAGTAGTGGAAAGAATCCACAAGCTGTTCCCATTCAGTGATTCCAACTTTCAACAGTGTGCATGGCCTATACGGCATGAAACAGAGAACGAAGCAAACGGTTCATAATAGAACGGCTCTGTGCTTAGATGTAGCAGAGAGAGATGAGATCTGTTCTTCGGGAAACGGCCTTTCTGCGTCCTTTCCCCTACCCCCATGGTTGCGGCGGTCGGAGCTTGACGCGTGAAGCACACGAGGACAACGTGATCCTCTAGAGTTGGCTGAAGACCCAACCAACAGTTGGGATCAATGTAAACATGAACAGCTGTTTCGGCTTTCAAATGTTGAAGCCGTTGCTGTGTGAATGTGCTTTGTTTGGATGATTGTCCAAAAACCATAAGATGCTCAAGAAATATACTGGTACCATAATGGTGCTATAAAACTATTTTGTTTATGATATCGAATTCAATAATCTCTTTTGCATTGAAAGATTCGTTAATAGAAGGGCTGCACGTTTGAAACCAGTTATTTTCATGCAATTCAAAACAAAAATATTTTTAAATGAAAACAATGAAGTGTAGATGATCCAACAAACCTAATAACTTCATGTGACACTATAGGCGTAGGTCATTGTTTTCAAAACTACGTATTATTTAATGTTAAGTCACGTAAGAGAAAAACAAGTGACAAAAGTCTTCTGAAACAATAAGATGCTACTTTTCACTATTTTACTCACTCATAATACTCATTCTATGTATGTTTTATTTCTTATTATACAACGTATTTACTATATCATGGTGTCTCCAATGCAATAACTCTTAATTCTCCTTTAGTGAAACTTGTCAGAAAATTGACAAGAAGCCCATCATGGTCGGTCAAGTTTCTACCAGGTACTATCAAATATTCAGGCATACCTCCGATGGAAAAAGACGAAAAAGAAATCTTTTTGTTCGCAAAATGTATTACAATACATTATGCATCTCTTCTACGAATCTTTAAAGGGCTTTAAAGAGCATTAGAAAGGTGCCTCAAGTCGAACCAATCAGCTGCTCGAAGAATGAAACTGTCTGATAAATCTGGCATTATAACGAGATAAGACGCAATGTTCTAAATTTAAATAGATTCCTAAAGCAGAAAGAATTATCAGTATCAAAATGCAAGTTTCTCGTGGGTTCTTTTTGGTGCAATCGCTAAAATGTGCACAATTAAAGCAAAGTAAGCTCTAATCATGATGAATATGCGTAAATTGTATGTTTTTCTAAATTAAGCCGTAGCCTCAGTATTGCAATAATTGTTAGACAAAATTAATGCTTCTTTAATATAATTATTCAGTGTTATTATATAGTGTTACTGTAGTTTCATACGCGTACACTTGCTATGATACGTTTGTCTATTGTTTGTCACCAGGTGAATTAAAATTGACTAACTGCCAACAAACTTACTCTTGCTGGTCTTCGCCAGTAAGATTGTTACAATGTAAATCATTGGAAAGATTAATTATCCTATTGTTTCAGCTAGCAAGCATCGTAGAGAATATAATTCACTTTTTGTTTATTGTATTTGCAATATTTATCCTAGTCACCTATAGTACTTTGGTCGAATTGAAACTTGAATTGAATGAGAAGAAGCAAGATCAGACTTGTTCGTTCTTGTTTGGCTTGCATCATGTGCTGCGAAAATAAAAGAATACTCGATGATACATGACTGCACGTGTTGAACATGTTACAATCTTATTACATTTTAAAAATCAGTTATAATTATTGATTTCTACCGATGACTGTACATAGCTTCCTATGACATTTATAATTACTTAATTTAAGTTCCTTATCAACTTGTATAATTATGTTGTTTTTAACTCCTCATCGAAGCATCATTAGACTGACCTAATATGAACAAATTGATTATGTCGCTGCCAAATTTGGTGACGAGATAGAAATGATCGCAGGTGTGCATTTGAGTCGTTCCCACGCTGCGAGAACTTCATCAATTTCAATTATTAATTATATGCGTCGCTGTGCGTTATCATCGGTTTTTACGTGCCGTACGAATATAGTAATTCATTTCCTTGTTTGGTGGGCAAGGATGCATTTGTATATGCGGCTTGTACAACGCACCGCAGACATTTCCGGAGTGTGGCGACGATGACAACAAAGTAAGCACATATTACGCACCAGCAACATGATCTTTGTACGTTCCTGTAAGCGTTCCCAGCTTAGCCAAATTATGCAATTCCTAAATTTGATAGACACATTGGGCATGTTGTGACACGTGCAATGACCAACGCACCAACACGTGTCACAATGCAGTGCGCCAACTCAAGAACAATTACAATAAAGTGATCACTGTGCAGACATAAAGTAGTAGTGTGTGTTCACGGTTTCCAATTTTTGCGAAATTGTGGAGATTGAACCATACGATTGTACTTTCTATCAGACAGCCAATGAAGCACTGATCTGAACATCCAAAATGCGTCCTTGTCCTTGCCGTAGGCGTTCTTTAGCATCTTATTACTACATCATGCTCATAATGCAGGTTATTATACCGTGTTCGATTCGAATTTCACATTTCTCGTATGCCATATGTGAGTTGTATTATTCTGAGAGTTGGACGACAACCCGTGTGCACCGGTTTTGTGCTCTCGTCTTCACATTCGGCACTCGTTTCTGTCATTAACCTAAAGACCTAAAAATCAACAAACCAAACATCCGAAGCTCCAGTGAATTCTTTCAAAATATGTATGTCTATTTTACATTCATAAGATACAAAAACTCAGCATGATAGCATCTGTGCAATTCATGAACTACTTCAAAAGAAGAATAGAAGGAAATCTTCATCAAGCGCAAAAACACTTTACACAATATTCAATCAGATTGCGTGTTGCTGGTTTCCAACGGTAAAATAGTGGCTTGCACAACTTTACATCACTTGTGTAATGTGCAATACTACAAGGTCTCTTCTTCAGGTTGGCAGATTCGCTTCGAGAGACGCTAGCAATTTGCATGTGTGCAAAGCATATTATCGAAGCGCACCTTCACATCTCCATGTTATGCACAAAACAAGAAAAACCATAAAGCGGACAAGTCTGTACTTGTCGCTTTCTTGAACGCTGCCAGTCCATTCCGATGGCATTCCAAACGGATTGACTCATTCACAGAAAAGCTTTTTCGCTCTCTTCATCGAGAGGGACTTCGTGAGTATCGTAATAAACTATACCGCCAAAAGACCATTCCGAAGTTAACAATGCATTAAATAAGGTGAAGTTTTAAAAAAAGAAATGATTAATGAAACAACAAAAAGGAGATTTAACCATGAGAAATTCAAAACTAACAAACACAAGTCATACTTTAAATTATAATAAATGAGAATTAGCAACATTCCACTTTGCATAACTTAACTGCATGGAAGCATTATTATTCAGAGGGCATACATACCATTTTGTTTATACATCATTTGCACGCATAGCTACAATTTTCTATGAAAGATGCAAGTCTAAGTTGTACAGTTGACATTTATTCTTATCTTAATTTATAATCTTCTTTGACTTTGCGCTCTTTTAATTTTTACCGCGTAGATAAACCAGAAGCAGGTAGCACAAAGTTATTGTTATGAAAATAGTTTATATCAGCCAGCGGGAATAAAAAGAAATTAAATGCATTTATGGGCGTTGGGAACGGCTCGGCGGCGGCGGCGCTTCTCGAAACTCGTGTTGCGCTTTAACTTATTATTCACTTTATTTCTCGACATATTATTATCGGTATAACGTACGCGCTGCATGCACTCGCGGTTTCCCAGCCTCGGTTGTAAGTACGCTTGTAAGTAAAGTAATAAAATGAGGGTCATCATCCGCAATATCGCAAGGTCGCTTACACCTCATTTGCTTACTTCCCGCAAATACAGTATTTCGTAATGGTTGCACAAGTGCAAAATGGGAACAAATCAGTCCAAGTGTAGTGACTTTTAATAGTTAACAGAAAAGAATAAATTGTCACACGGTTTTATAACTTTGAGCTATTTTAGCTAATTATTCAGAAGTAACCTTTATTTGGTAATTTGTTCTCCACAACTTCGAATATTCTTATACTGAATGTGCCAAAATTTGATCGAAAACATAAACATTTCTTGCCTGTTTTTGCCTCATTTATTACATTTAATAATTATATCTCATGCCACAGAATTGGATATTACCGTGAATTATATGCTGGGCAATGGAGCAAACATTTTATCATTATCCATGTTTGAGCAAAACCTGTATTATCTTTGTAATGGAGACCTACATCACTTTGAAGGTCTGAATGCTTACTGGCATTGATGTTATGATTTTTTTTAATGGGACCCTAGAGTAGTAGATTGATAGAGTGTAGAAAGTCCAAAGTCCAGAACTTCCGAACCAGTAATGATGCAGATATGAAATTTGCTTTAAATCTCCACCCTATTTTTTCGCGTATTTATTTAAATAATATTTAACTATATTCTAATTTCAGCATTCATTAAAAAATGTTTCGAATGTTTAAGACATTTCAACTTTCGTGCTAATTATAATTTCTACATAAATGGTATAAGTGTAGAATATATATAATCTCAAAATAAAATGAGAACTTGATTGACTCTGATATGAACGAGTAATCCTAAAAATATCGTATTGTTATGTGGACAAAAACATAAACGATCATCAATAATATAATTCACCAAATCACAACAAAAAGGTTCACATAGAATCAATTAGTGATTTAGAAGATTGACATTATTCAATAGAAACTGCTCGGCATTCAGCAGCAAATTGTAAGACATAGCTTCAGAGACGGAATACAATTAGATGCGAATAGAATTCCATCGTGCTCGCATCTTGTCTGTTTCATGCCGGTGTTTTCGAACGTTGAGCAGGTCACGCGTGAATCGCTTTACCTCTCGCTTCGCCAATTGGGCACGTTTCAAGTCGCGCACGAATTCGCGGTTTGTGCAGAGTAGTTACATAAAGCACATTATGCACTCATTTCAGTGTTCCACACAAAATCAGTACATTGCCTACGAAGAACATCTCCTGTAATAGAGCGCACATTTTGTGTTATTATCATTATTCGCAGAGAATCGAAGGTGCGTCCTCCGGTTCATATACAAAATGTCTTTGTAAAAAAGTAATCAAGTATTATACTCTTAATTACGAGTTCACTATATCTAATTGTTACGAACTCACCAAGCAGTTAAACTTTTATTAAGACTAGTTCAAAGCGGTACTCATTGTACACTTGCACGCAGTGCAACACCTCATGAAAGTGTCCGCAACAAAATAAGCACATAAAGCAACTTGGTAAAATCCTCACGATATAATTAATTCTACAATGTTTATCTGACCATCACGTCAGTCATTTCCATCCACATCACACGAACTCGTTTCGGGCAAATTGAGACACGCTTTGGACGCGCACAGCAAGAATGACTCATCCCAACTGGCTGGACACGGGGCAATGAGTTGAACTCAGCCAACAAGGAAACTTTGAATAAAATATGGAACCGTTTGAATTGAAGGGAATGCAGTTGTTGTGTATCTGGAGACTAGCACATCACTGATCCCTTCAATTGGTGTCCCAGCTGTGACAACAGTACAACTGATGATAAATTCATTATACTGGAGATAGTATCCTACTCCACTCGTTAGAATTGTGTTTCGCGTCATTTAATTACGGCATACTTTACTGTTTGCTTTTGTGCTCCTTGCTAGAGTATTCAAAGGGCAGATATTCCGTTTTTACGATGTCTGACTCATTGCGCATGGGCAATGAATGCATGATAATGATATTCGCTGTCAATGGCGAACTGTGTGGTATTGTCAAGATCTGAATGAAATTTAATTGTCATTGTAATATGAAGCAAATGGAATCCTTTGTGATTTAATCCGTTTCTCTTTCATTCTTGGTCGTTACGAAAATAAATTTTTACAGTTAAACTCGAATTGAAATCAAATACCTTTTTGGGTGGCACTTTTGTATCGAAAGATGTAACCCGCTTGTTTGATGTTTGATCTATCTCCGGTTTATTTCGATGCAAACAGAACAAGCCGGTTCCGTTAACATACTATAATGGTAATGTTAATCGGAAATAGAGAAGGTTAAGATCTATTTATACAATATCGTTATCAGTAGGGCCTCTTATCAAATCCAATATTTCATCTTTCTGCCACATTGAACCATGACAGAGGCATATTGTCCATATATTGTTATCACTTACTGAAGTCAAAATTTCTTACAGATTGTGTTGATTGAATGTCAGTCAAGACAATTTGTCTTCGTCCACTGGGAAATGATAATATCACTAGGGCTCTCTTCTGAAGAAAACTAAATCTCAATGTTATGAACTACTCTTCGCTTTATTTTCTTGCCTGTGGGTTAGAGAGAGTATCACTCTAGAATAATGCACATACGAGCACATGTGTCATCCTCCGAAACAATTTTATAAAGTTGGATAGATAACAGAACCAGAATGTGAGAATTAACAATTTTGCAAATAAACAAAATTGATTACCACAATAATGTAATTATTTTGATCAAATTAAAGATGTTAAACATAATATGTAACCAAATAAATTTTATTCTGCTACTAGGTTGTGAAAAGAAATGAGAAACCCCTTTTCCTGTTAAAGAAAACCAGTGTCTAAACAGCATAAATTAAATGTTTAATTTTACAACATAGTGACCAATTGTTAATAGTAGAATTATAAGTATTTCCTTGTTACTCTTATTTATAATTAGAACACGTCTTTGTATAGTATACTAAAGGGGATCTCTAACTATTATTAATAAATTAGTAAGTATAAATCTTGATTTAGTGTATTGTTGAGTGTGATTACGAAGTGTTTAAGATTCATTATGTTGATAAAACTGCACTATAACACTTAATATTGATTTGTATAACGTATAATGAATCTTAATTTAGTTGAGATTTGCGATGATTTAAATTCCGATTGAAGAATTCCACTGGACTTCCTTAGACCAAAGAACAACAATTAACTTAATTGTAATATAAAGCTTAACAGCAATCAAGGTTGTGATTAGTATTGCTTAGATAGCACAATATATGTTTACAATTTATTACTCATCGTCCCCAAGAAAATATTTGTATAAAGTAGTCAGCTTTAACGACTTTATGCCAGATTAGTCACGCTGTTACTGCCATCCAAAACCGAAAACTTTCTCCTTCTTTGGTATAAGCTAAGCTAAGCTAAGCTTAATGTGCGTGATGTACAAAGCATTATTATTCACTTAACAACAAACTTAACCATAATCATTAAAAAGTATATTGCTTTCTATCACTCCAAACGCATCTAAAATCTAATAAATCAGTCGCATGCAGTTCTCTCTATTTCTCTTTCGCCGTATGAATACAATTCAAATGCGTGTGCATATTTATCGACACAAATTGCCGATAACATTCCCCTTTGCTGTTGAACAGTGTTTAATACTGGTTCGTTACCCCCTTCATCCAACACATTCTTGCCACCTTCGATGAACAACAACGTTGGAAATATCACGTTTCTCTTTATATTTCAATGAAAATCCTTTGATCAGAGATGTTGTGCTCAGTCCTGGGCGGGTCAGACCCAGGATGTATAGACAGTGTAAAGACGCGGATTGGAACGTTTCGATTACGTCTGAATCCTTCGATCATTGATCTAGAAGACTACAGGTTTTCATTGTTGAATTGATTTAGGTTCTACGTACAAACTTCTTGTAATACCTGTAATTCCTTGTAATTCCTCTAATAGAGGAAATGTCTTACCGTGCTAAACGGAAGTTGTATTCTGTTGCATCGCAAGTATAAATTTATTTACTTTTTATAGTTATATGGCCGGTCACACAGTTAAGTCGGCACCTGAGACTCAATAAATTGACGCATATCGATCGTTTCCAATCCTTTACACTGATTGCAATTACATTAAGCTCAATGTCTACTTCCTAGTCTTGATAGGCCTTGTACCGTATTGTTAATTTTTTGCTCTGTTCACAGCATATATGCATATATGCAGCAGATATGAGAAATACTACTTGACGAGACGTCGGTCTCATTAAATATTTTTTAGTTATTTTATACGTTAGGCTACGTTTCCTAGGAAAGGATTAATAGCACTTGGAAATATTTATCAACTTCGTTGAAATGCCTAAGTGAGGCTGAACCCACTTGGAACTACGTTCCACGATGCACCCATTTGGAAAACATCAGCACGTGTGCCTCTACGCTCAAAGAGGAAGCAAACACAATATCGGACCCTCATCGCGTATATTAACAGAGGAGAGGCAACATGAAACAGCTTGACGCTCTTCCGCCCACAGCTCGCAAAAGTTGAACAACTGCACACGTTTATTCCGATGCATCGGGAAGCATGTGCGATGCGTTGATTGTCGATGCCGCTTTTGGAGAGCAACCCTCGCCGTTCGACCTTTGGAGCACCTAATGAATGCCTCCTCCTGGCATAGAAGCGAACATCTGCTTCTCGTCGGTCACACTTTTCTAACTCGATAGTTTTTCGTTTTGTTCCGCAGAATGTGTGTCCCCGGATGGTTGACCGTCATAAAGTTAATAATATTTCATGGTTTATCATCTTATATTAGAATGTTCGTCAGATGTGTAGCCCAAGTCAATTTCTTCGAAAGCAGGATCAATCATTGCATTTCTATTGTAAATCGGCGTTAACGTGTTATAAATTATTTCCCGAAATTGGCATGGGAACCTTACATTAAACCGTTGGCATTCGGACGTTGTGGTAGACAACGTACTTGCTCGCTGGTGTGCAATGTGCATGAGACATCCGGTGTCCGGCCGACGCATTCCTTTCGAGTCCTGACCCCGCCGCATCACCTCCACTCGATTCCATGAACACATAATATGCGCGTGTGTGGCACGATGTAAGCCTGGAGACTCAAAATTATCGCCTAACCGCAGGACCTACTTGCACATACAATACACTTGAACGGCTTATAAACAATGGGCAGTCTGTTTATGACTATCGCGTTTTCTCTGACCGCATATCCGCAAAGAAATTACATATATTAAAAGTGTTTGTGACATTGTACAACTATTTAGAATACTATAGGCTAATCCAGTCTGCTCAGACCATCGTTATGTCAAAGTGGGAATTCGGTGCATTGAAAATTATTTATTGATAGATACATAACGTTTGTTATCTAATTTAGTGTATGACACTATTATCAAAAGCTTATATAAATCGGCCATAAATAAACTCAAGTTTATTACAAAGTATTACAAATGTTTGCCAAATTTAGTTGTGTGGCATATTATTTCAAATTTAAAGAAGAAAAATAAATATTTACCTTTGCGTAATCCAAAGGAACGGAATTCTCTGGACTTGCAAACAGTCCTTCACTGTGAAAACAAGAAGAACATTTAGTTGAGGAACACATTTGAATAATAAATATAAATATCCATAATTTTTAACATAATTTCCTAACATACTGTAACAGTAATAGAGAGGCGCATATTCTGGAGAGACGGATTCAAATCCTGCTGGGGGTACATCCAATACAATATATAATTTAACAGTATAATGGAATAGAAGTCAAGTACGGTATCGGTATCCGGCATGATTGCAGTACGCTCGATAAATAACAACAAACAATTTCATAACAGTTTCTAACAAGTTGCTCAAAATGAAATGATCCTTAGAATATTAAGAAAATTTGAGACAATGCAATACTTTTTAATATTTTTTTAAAATAAAACATAACTATAACACTTTTTTTAAAAAAAATTTTTCGGTATGTTGCTTTCTTCAGCATAATTAGTAAGTAAATAAGATTATACTGAAGAAAGCAACATTCCAAAAATGTTTTACCTTAAACACTTTGTAACCACACTCAACAATTTTTTTTAATATAAATCACATTTAAAAAACATATCACCATATTAATTACATTTTTAGTTTTTCCATTTTTTATGTTCTTTCCAGGAATATGTTGCCAAAAAATCTAATCAGAATATAAACGAAAAATGCTTTCGTTGCGAATGCAATTTGGAGTCAATGTAACATCACTTTTCAAAAGTATTTCACAAATAAATTCAAGCACCAAGTAATAATTATTATAACTGACACCTATTTAGATATAATTTATCAATGCAAATTTCCAATTGAGATGGCATTAACGGCATTCGATCAATCATAATGCACGAAGCGAGCAATGCTTGCTTATTGAGCAGTTTATATACAAAAGATAAAGAATTAAATGCAGGCGTGTTGGAGTGCTGAGTGTCATATTACTTAAGCATTGCTCGCCTAGAATCGACTATTCAGAACTGTTGCAGTCGCGTAAATGGGTAAAAATCGAGTTTCAACTTTTTGACTAAAAAAATTCTATCTCCAAAACTAAATGCATCAAGAAAATTGGAATAGTCGTGTGGTATTAAGCAACTCATACTTAATCTAGTGAACATACTTTCATTACACTGAAAATGTATATTTGTTTGGAAGATGCGTTCAAATCAGCCTCTGCACTTTTTCATAAAAATTCATTTCAAGAACTTATAACTTTGAAAGTATTAAATATAAATTACGTTTTCACACGTTTTTTTCGATTTCTATTTACAAATTGTTATTGAAGAGAGTTAAATGATCTAAGAATAATTACGGAGGTTATGGGACAATAGAACAAACACTAAAATCAAAAATAATAAAAAAAAAAACGATCGACGATTCGAAAATTTTGAAACCCCCGTTTTCTTAGAAAATGATTGATCGAATCGGAAATTTGCTGTTCCAAAGTGTTAATAGTTTAAACTTTAATTAATAGTTAATAGTTTTAGTTTTAAAATAGTTTTTTAGCACATCAATATTAGTGAAATGCCGTTAATTCCACATCAAACGGAAGTTTGCTATTGCATAGTGTAATCTGCCTATTTTTGTCGGCAAATACTCATCCCGAACAAAAGAGACAGCCACCCACCCCCATCCAAGTTTTCCAATTAATAGACCATATAAAAACAGATAGAATTAAGTAAGTGTTATCTACATAATATAATATTTTAAAAAGCGGCCTTCAGGAGTGGGATCCGAACATATCATGGCTCCATGAACCACCCGGCTATCCTGACACTCACTTAAACATGTAATATTGAAGCCCTTCATTTAAAATTTAATGCATTACATTACATTTACACAATAAAAGTGTATTTATTTTATACAGCTGTATACTCTTTGATTGCAAATTACCCAGCATTAAGTAACTTTAAATTTCACAACTTGAGCAGACGTTGGCCACGTGTCCACTCTTTCTCTTACACTGTCAATGCGGCTGACATACAAGGTTCCCTTATATTGAATGCAGCTTTCCTTTCCTCATAATTTGCACCTGGAGCAGGTGACTACTAATGCTTTCAACTCTTTCAATTTGCCTCTAAAATGAATGAAATGAACGCGTGCCTTTTAGGACAGCAGTTGGGTAGTTGGGTTGCAACTGCACCGAGTTCTTCGAAGGACACTTAAATTCTGAAGTACAGTCATAAATTGGCAAACCGGATATTTCAAATATTCAAAATTCTTATTATTTCAGAAATGGATTGTGGGGATTTCACTATTTGTACACATTGTTTTCAATCTTTATCTTGTTTACAATGAATAAATCAGATGCTAAGAAAATCCCAAGTTACTGATCTTTGTAATGGTTGTAATGATGATTCCGATGCGAGATGAAATGGACTGAGCGCATATTGCATGCGGTTACTAAAAGGGGCTAGAATGAAATTGGAAGTAATTTTCTATATGCTTAAATAATATACATTTTCCGTGGACTGAACAATGCAGACCTAACATTAACTGCATCCAACACATGTTTGGCTGGTTTGCTTCGCTTTATGTTACGTGTTAACATAGCATGAGATATGCGTTCCAAAAACATTTTCCATTTTCACACTATAATATGCGTTATTATTCCGTAAGAAATGTAGTCGTAACTAAACTAATTTTCATTGTCAATAACCATATAATATGTCAACATTATATAAATACTTGCTGATGGGGCCAACGATAATAGCAAACGAAAAAACAAGAGAGAAAACTGTTTGATATCGTTAGTGTTTTCATTTAATTTCCGTTCCATTAAGATAGGCGGGATAGTACAGTTCAACACCAAATATGAATAATCGGAATAAACTGCAAATCACCAAAATTCCAGATTTGATACGTTCAGTTATGGGTTTACATATTCAGAATCTGTAATTTAAATCTCCAGTGTATTTGTTGTTATTTATAACATTAATTCTAAGCTCTTAAGTTTATTTCAAAAACTAGAACGGAACATAGCGGATCTCAATGCACAACAAAGCACAATTTCTGTAATCGTTCTTAATCTTCATATTACTTAGCCAGTGTTTAAAACTAATAACATACTACAGGTGCAGGTGGCAGGTACCAGAGCAAGAAATCCTTCCATGAATCCAAGATTGAACCAAAACTTAACAAATCAATCAACATATTTTACAAGTTGTCTCTATCCAACTGAAACTTATAAGGCCGATTACTTCTAATAACTCCGAATAACCACAGAAGTAAATCAAATTGAATTTTATAATAAAATATAGACAAATTTAAAATGTATTTGTTAAGTTATATTAAATAAGTAAGTATAAAAATAACACAAAGAACTAACCATTCAGCGTTGCAACCTTGAATTAATTAATTTTAATTTGCACGCTGCAATCCTGCAAAAGCTTCAAATAACGCGTTAATATTTTATTACATTTCATGCAGTTTAATAGACAACTATAAACATCTGTAAACATAATCTCGCATATTACTCTATTAAAAAAGGTATTCAAGAAACAGGTTGAAAGGCGACAAAAATCATATAACCTTGTCTGTTTAACAAATGTCTATAGATTAAAATGTTCTAGTTCCAATGTTATAGCAAGTGCAACGTGCAAGCAAATAAAATTATTGTTGCAAAGACTCAATAGTTGTGAATAATACAGAATGAAGATAATTGATCTCAATGCATGCATAGTTTGATTATGAACAGGATATGCGTCTATAATGAAGCCGACAATGCAATAAAATTTCTCAATGAAACAATAAAGCATGTGGTTTCTAACAGTAGGGTGTGTTTCAATTATTATTTCTTAATAAGCAACAAATTGATCGTTTCTTGTAAAGTACTCTAAATTCAATTTTGTTATTAAAATATAGTTAATTATCGTGCTCCTGCAGGTGAGTAAATCATTGATCGTTTACGCAATCAACTCTTAAGTAATTTAATAACATGATTTTGTAATAGAAATCGCAAATGAAGCTGAAAGTATTTCACCGAGTAAGAGGTAATTTTTTTTACATCAAATAAAACGTATCACGTGCAAATCTAGGTGAACATCGTAACTCAATCGCAGTTAACAAGTCATAATTTGTGCTCAACTATTTGTAACCAAATTGAAATGTATTTTTAGTACATTGTGTGGAATAAGAACCTAAAATCTATAAAACCGATCATATCTACCTGAAATATCATATCCATCTATATCATATGCAGTTTATTTAATAAAAGCTTTGTGAAAAATAAATTTAGCAAAATCTTAATTTGTTGGTGTTTGCATACATTCGTAGAGGTTTTGAATAATATAAAAAGTTATTATTTATATTTTCTCGATTGTTTTTCCATTTGATATTGTCATACTTGGCAAATTGTCGCTTCTTTTTCGACTTAATGAGACTAGTACATGCTTTACTCTCCAAGTTGCGTGATATCTATGCAATTCTCATATAATTAACCATTTGATTTAGTACTGACTGAACATACTGAGTTTCTAGAAACTTGACGTGTAAATATATTTTAATTAAATATATTCCGATTTCACTTTTTTCGAAGATGATTGGAAAATAATCGAATACTTTTTGCTTCATTACAAAGAATAACGATGTTAATTTGCAAATTGATAATAATAAAAAAATAACAAAGCAGATAATAACAAAATTGTGGTTTTATACATTAGCTGTGCTGGGAATGATATGGAAGTTTTAATTTAAAACCATCAATTTGATAAGTTAAACTGTAATGACAACTGGTTTGGAGTTCTTAGAGAACTTGTAATAATAAACTAAAGGTTTGATCACCTTATTTTTGTAGGAGTACCTGTGTTAGAGTAGTTGATAACTGAAATATGATTATGATATAAATTTAAGTTACTATTTATAGAATCATATATTCTCTAGTTGAATGCGTCATAGCGACTAATTTTAATAGGTCCAGCTGACGATTGAATTAATCTATTTTTGTAGCAATTTTCATCTCCTACAGCCAATCCTTTGGCAAAAATGACCATATTTTATCCAATTCGATATAAAAACCTTAAAAAAAAAACTAATTTGCGGTAAAATAGACAATTGCTACATTTAGCTGTGATTGATTAAAAATGCGTAAGTGTAAATAATAAAATGGACAAAATGGTGTAATAAAACCATTGAATTTGGGGGAGAATTATACATAATATTAATAGTCCTAGGAAACTTCGTATTGTCTCGTAATTTATAATTTATACTTCTCTTTTAATCTTTTGTCTTATGATTAATCAATGTTAAAGAACAACGCAGTTCTATATGACGCATATTGTATTTATTTCAAAAAGTACTAGAGGAATCTCTGTAATAAATTAGTTCATCTCTAATTGCAATAATATTGCGTAGCGTTCTCCCCAAGTTTCCACATCTTTGTAATCTGCTCTACATTGAGTCAACGAAACCATCAATGCCTTGAAATATGTATAGTTGCTAGACCATGTCTTGAAAAATATTTCACTTTTAAATTTTCCCATACAACTTGCAACAAATGTAATAGGAATTTTTAACGAACGTACTAAGATCATTTTCATCCTTTTGATGAACGTAATAATTTCTTATCCAACAACAAACAACAAAACATGCTCATTTTAAATAATAAGTAAATAATTTAGTGCAAACCTTGTAATATCGAAGACGAGCCCGGTAGGCATCGCGGTTGAAACTTCACTCACAATCTTCAACATTGAACAGTTTATTAAACAGCAACAAACACCAATAATGACTCCACTTGTAATTCTTGTAATTCTTTCAATACATTTACTCGTCGGGTCAAAATCGGAATCAACGACTCGTGAATATAATCCAAGTTGGTATAATTTTGAAATAAGCGCGAATTGCAAGTCGATGACTTGTGCGGCTTGCTGTGACGGTCTGGAGGTGTGCACTTGCAAGAAACCACGCGATGAACTAACTGACTTGAGCAGCACAGCGCAGGTGAATCGCGGTGCCGGCGTGTCAGGTGGGACGCGGCCACCGGATGTGTATAATGCCGCCGTAGTCTCCTTGATGATTGCGTGCATTAATAGGTTCTCTTATGTGTAGGTGCATGCACTTGCACTGTGTGTACTTGTCTGTGAGCATGTTAATGCTCCCTTCCGTCGCTTGAAGGGAGCGGTGATAGCGCCCCAGATCCGCGGCTTCTACTAAACAATCAACGGCCCTATAGAACATGTTTTGAAAAATAGAAAGAGACTGCAAAGCGACTGCGGACATCATATACTTGTTCTTATCGAGGATATAATAAGAGGTGTGCTAAGTGAAGATATCAATTATCGTTGTGATAATTTACTGAATAGTATTAATAAATACTAATGAATTTAAGATACTAAAATATAAGCAGAAGTTTCAAAAATAGATATCTGCTGTTTTTTCAATATTCTGTTTTTTTTAAATAGGTAACAATTAATGTAATTAACAAGTTGCTTTGTATATATGCCAGTTAGCCATTTAAGTAATCTCAAATCATGGCTGAAGGGAATGAATAGAACAAAATCTACATACCTGTATTTAGGAAAATACAAGACCGTACCTATATAGGTCTAATTACGGTCTTCGCAAGAGTCGTGAGTATTTGAAGTAAAAATTATGCAGAAAATTATACATTCACATTAGTTGACATGAAATAGTAAGTATTTACCATTTATGTGAATAGTAATAATATTTAAAAAGCCATGAGAAATATTTTAGTAAGCTGAACGGAATTAGACCCACTAGCGCTGTCTAACCAAACAGTTTGTTGTCGTTCAATTGTTTTTTTGGTTGCTTGTCCATTTAAATTCTTTAAGCACCGCTTCGTAGCACAGTCGGTAAGCCCTCTGACTAGCAGTGTCAGCGAGGTGCATGTTCTGGGGACACGTGTTCAAATCCTGCTGGGGATATGATATATATTTCCAGAGAATTCAGTGCTAATAACCCTGGTAATTGATGCGGTATAATGGAATAGAGGTCAAGTACGGTGTCGGTCTCCAACATGGTTGCGGTATGCTCTAAATAATAAATAATAACAAATAAATTGTTTAAAGTTATTTGTAAATTCTTGAATTTTTATTGTTCTAGTTAGAGGTTAAAAATAGGAAACCAATTTTTACATACAATCTGGTTTGATTCTATCTCAAATACCGCAAATTCTAAAGTTTTTAAAGGAAAAAACTTTTGAAACAGTTTCCGTTGCAGCTTGCACCTTTTAAAATCCCGAACACTGCGCACCTGGCTTTTTAGATGATGGTCGCGTGTTGCTTTCATCTTTTTTCTTCATTCTACATTTTGCTTCCCCTGTTATAATATTTGTCTGCCAACCCAACACAATTTCGCTTCTTCTTTGCGCTTTGGAAGCCTCTTTTAATGAAATAAAGTAATACTAGGGATGCTTCACCGCCAACTGGCACGAACCCTTAATTTGTTATTTTTCCTTCAAAGCGCGCGTGGCAGACGGCTGGCTAAACACCACATGTTGATTTGGGCGTAGGATTAATTCAAAGCAGAGTTTTAGAAGAAAAGAACTCATAAGATGATGTGGATAGGTTGAAATATTTGCGAGTCTTTGAAGATAAACATTGAAATAATATTCCAATCGCGTCAAGTAAGATGAACATCAAGTTGAAACTGTAAAACAATAGTACTTTTTATTACCAGGGAATACCATAATTAAGTTATATTTTCTATCATGAAAGTCCGAGTAGTATTGGTTTCGTTTTAGAATGTTACACTAAGGGACAATGAGTTTATCCATGTTAGTGACATACGAGTACATTAAAACGTTTATATGTGAATTAAACAATTGTAAGATGATATATAAATAAATAGGACATGAGGGAAAAGTTGTAAAACAAATATACAGCAAAATATAAAGTCTAATTAGGTATAGTGTTATTCCGTTTAAAACAGTCAATTAAAGAGATAGTTTCAAACATATTTGTAGACGACAATAAAATTGTCGCAGCGGTTTCCTCTGGCTAGATAAGAAAATAGTAGATGAAAGTAAGTGGTAGAATTTGTAGGACATCTGCTCCTTTACTTAAAGGATGGTTTGGTCAATATGCCAAGAATTATTACGCATAAAATCAATCAATAATAATCAATTTGCAAATTGCATGAGTTAATACTAAATTATTCATGAGTTATTTAGTAGATTGTATTATGTAATTAAGATATATTAAACAGTTTAAACATTTAAGAACCTAAGAGTTCTACAAGTTTTCGTATAAAACTTCCGTTTCACTCTGTATTAAGTACCTACCTAAGCCACAATATTCCAATTTGCCAGGTGATTCCACCCCTATACTTTCTAAACCAGTCTAGGCATTTCAACTTGAATTCTTTTTATTTTAAGATTCTTTTACTGCAATATGTATTTGCCGCACACTTGTACACTAATATTAACTTTCCATGATTAATATAAATTGCACTCCGCTACTCTATTATCGAATGATAGTATAAAGCACGCCATAATCTATACATAAGTTTTATATTTTTAATGTGAGAAAAGAATTTGCGGAATGTGTCCTCTTTCATTGTTTTCACATGCGCTCGTGTAGCAAAGCTCTGCGCTCTTTATATCATGAACGCTAGATTTAAGATTTAATACTTCTGCGTTCATTGCGATGTACACGAAGCGAACAAAAGAAATCAACATTTTTCTTGTTGGAAACCCTGCGAGCTGCGAATCGCTGGAGCGTTACCCGCGCCGACAGGAAGCAGTATTAAAATTTAAATATAACAAGACAACAGAAAAAGTCTTTATAATGACTACATCAAAAATGTCGTTATGTAGTTGCTCACAAGTTTTAGATAAACAGGGATAAATGAAGCACCCTAAAAATAGGTATGAAATATCAAAGAATTAAAGAGTAAAAACTAGGCCTAATTTGTTGTTTTTTTTGTTAGTTAAGCAGAGTCAACTAAACTTTGGAAACCACTAGTAATAATATTTCATTCAATTATTTATCAGCATTGCACATTTTCGTTGAAATGATATTGTAAAGTCACACTATTCGCCCACGCATGGAACATTTACAGATTCTTAAATTGTTTCCTTGCTTTGGGAGTATTGTTATATGAAAAATTTCTCAAAGATGTTTTCTGAGAAAGCATGGAAGGTGTTTCACATGTTTTGTTGTTATCTGCACAAAGTGGTTGAAGATATAAATGTATAAAGTTTTATATTAAAATCCATTTACAATGGTTTGGTATGACATTGCTTTTGTCAATTTATTTTTAGTACAGTACTTTTATGCCCGTTAGACAAAATATATCGTAATTTATGTAAAAAAATAATACGTGGGAATATACGTTACATTCCTTCATTTCCTTAAATATGACCGGATGCATTCATACAAGAACATGCATGAACTAAGAATGTAATGATAAATAAATTCCATGAACAAGAACGAAAAGAAAAACAATGTCAAGTCAACAAGAGACTCACCTGTTTAAATCCAAATAAATCGACATCGCTTTCTCCAACACATTATTACTACGAAGCATTAAATTAAGACAGTTTAATTTATCTATAGTATCCACTTTATTCATTAGGGAAAAGTCCAACAATTTTAAACTTAGCTGCAAACTTGATGAAGACTGCTTGCTCGAATTTTAAAAACACACGAAGTATCATTATCTGCATGCTGCAATTGGTTGGTGCGTTGACTGTGTTAAATATTTTACGCTATGTTTATAGCCGAATTGTAAACTGATAACTGCCATAACAATTATCGCAAATTATTACAAGGTTTGTTACACAAGATTGAAGGTAAGTGCATTAAGTTGTGTAAAATAGAGTATAGAATTTTACAGTTAAAATTTGTAATTTTATGACGCTGCCTGGTCATGCCTCGAATCATTTAATAAAAAAGTGTCGCTTCCATTAATCGAACTACTTACAAGTAATTAGGCGTATATACTTTGTGAAGATATAATTAAATCAATTTAGAAAGCATTAATTTTAGAATTGTTTATAATTTTCGATCTAATCGATTGCAATTAATTAGGTTTTTTTCTATTTACATTTTGATTATATGCACTATATTCTCAATTGTTTTCAATGGAATTGGAATCAACAAAATTATGGCTTTTCCAATGCTGCGGATTATTGCCACCCAATTTAAAACTCAATTGGGTAGGATCCCAATCCTTCTCTAGAAGGATCAACCTTTTAAAGTGCCCTGTCCCCCACCTCCTCAACCGGGAATGGAACCCAGGCCTCCTAGGTAATTTTTTTTTAGATTAACAAACCCTTTATTTACATAATTAGTTAATATATCTTTGCTTATAGTTTAGTTTCATTACCTACTGTGTTTGCATGAAATGATTAGCTTTATATTATGTTACATATATGTACATTTGTAATTATTTAGAATAATCGTTTTGATAGGAAAGGTGAGTCGGAAAAACCTATATCCTAGGTGTGAAGCAGGCCCCATACTTAATACACCATTCTCCACATGAATATATTTTCATTTCGCGCACCTTCATGCGTCCACCGTTGTTGGCGAATGGGTTATCTTAATTAGTTTTTATGTAATTAAATTATAGTTACAGTGAAACGTATTGTTAGCTATGCCGGATACCAACACCACGCATGTTATGTAAAGAACATGTACGGTATGCATTTTACTACGACTGCTTACAAGCAGTTTAATTGATTAATGAAGTAATAAAATATATTTATTCATGCTGCAAATAGTTTTCATAACTTTCAAAGTTTTTTTTTATTAAAGTAATGACTTAAAAACTACGGGCATGAGGAAACACAGCTTGAATTAAGCACATCCAACTACTTAAGTTCTTAAGTTAATATTATTGTCTTATTATGGATTGTATTGTATTTTATATTGTTATTTATTGTCAATTTTCAGAAGTTGTATAGTTGTAGATACAATACAATGAAGAACTATAAATAATATCCATGATGCATTAACATGATAAATTATAATTAGTTTTCGAGTAACAGCCTGTATATACATATATTTACGGTCGGATGTAAACGCCA
>JAODIE010000001.1:7807281-7949061 GCA_027575565.1 Diploeciton nevermanni
CCTTCAACCCAATTTCCATCTATTACCTATCCCTGCCTCTCAATGACAGACGCGTCCACGCCGCGAGAGGTGGGCATCAGTTTCACACTGATGGCAGAGATCTGTCGATTACGATAAGTATTAGTAAGTGTCGCCAGGTGTGGTATCGAGATTTCTAGAATAGCACCACGGTCACCTCCTGCCGATCGTAAGAAGCGATCAATGATGTAATGGGCTACGTTCTTTATATGTTTGCGCCTGCAAAGCTTGCTGTACATTGCGGTACCTATGTATTTTGCATTGATTATGTTTTGCCAAACCGCTTCAGGCTGCTTTGTAGAGCCATTCTATGACACAAGGTGTATTTAGGCTTTTTGACTTAGTATATTTCTATTTTATTTCTGCGTTTAATATTTGTTATGAATACATTTTCTATAGTTTTTCTTATATATAAAAATAATATAATATTGGAGTTAATTTAGAAATTCATAATAATGACAAAATAAGTTATAGCAGTCCCCAATATCTAAAAATATTAACGTATAAAAACATTATTTAAATTTTTTAAATAATTTACAGTTTATTATATTATCTACGACTTACAGAAGTATACATTCCTCGAGTGATAGAAAACACCCCACATGGGCGAAACGCATCATCAGACATCAGCATAATCTTGGTCGCAAAAATATCACTCTAAAATATGTAATTTTATCATTCTAAATTTTGGTTAAAATTGCTATATTACTTGATCTTTGCAATCATTAATCAACTTTACCGACAGCATTTTCCGCACCACTTCTCGAATATTAGCCAAGTTATTGGTTAACTCTTGGGCTGGTTCCACAACAAGTATTAACCTTAACATTTGCATGATCAACCAAAGAACATGAGTAAATACCACTTCATCAATTGAGTGTTTTGATAAATGCATGTACACAAAATAAGGGCGTGTTATTAAGTTGATCAAGATGCTAATTAACAAGGTCTGAAACAATATCAATTAGTAATTTTCTTCTTTATTTTTGTGTTGAAAAATCTTACTAAAATTGTAAGACCAAACAAGTTATTAAACAAAAACAACGCTTTAATCAAATTCTCATACAATACAATCATTCTCTGGATGTGGCCCTCACTCATTGCAATACCACGCCATTGTTTCTCATCAACCAGGCACTGAGTATGTTTGACTACCAAGGGAGCATTATCTTCTGCCAAATTATCACTTACCATTAGTTGTATTTGTACTTTTAATGCCTTTAAGCGACAACCAATACTTTTACCAACATTCCAATATAAAACACTTGCTATCACAAGAATATAGTAAGCTATATAATGTGGTAACAAAGTTAAATATCGCACTTGATGTTGAGCAATAACTGGCGGTAGCACAACCCCGTAGACGTAGAATGTGTAAGAAAACATCAAAACTACCCACAATGAACAGAGGCAAATCAGTTGATAGGGATTAAGCTTAGATTCTGTGTTTGCAAGGTGTAGAGAATCATCATCTTGTGTTACGTGATTCACAAAGATTAAGAAAGTGTTTCTCTTAGTGATCATTGCAAGTGTGGACACTATGAGACAGAATGCAGATAATCCAGTGTCTATTATAGCTACGTATTGATTAATTGGTTTGATGAAGCGGTCTGGCTGTGTGATGTCAAGATAAACACTGTTTAGTTGTAATCCAGCTAAAATTTTAAGAAATAACTAAAATATATTTTCATTGAGAATAGTTACCTAAACTTATGCCGACTACACAACTCCAAATAGCATATAAAGGCGAAAAGTTGATTCTATAAACAAATTTTATTTTGTCCATACAGAAGTAGAATGGTAGAAGTCCTAGAAATCGGGAGAGAATGAATGTTGGTCGGAAAGAGTTCATAAAACATGAACTAGTGTCTCCCGAGAGCATTTTTACTGCGCATTAATTTAATTGAGTTTATTACAATAAAAATAGTTGTTAAACAACAGAGGTTAAAAAATAGTTTATAATGCTCTGCAAAATTGTTAATAATAAATTAATAGTAAAATAGTACTGATATTTAATAGATTAATTTTATGTTGTGTTTAATAGACTGAATGCACTTTTAAAGAGAAAATTAATCTGTGGATTAATTGTTTGTGTTCTAGTTTTAAACCATCATTAAACAATAAAATAGCTATATTTCTACCTCATTTTCAACTAATATTTAATTTACAGCCCAGGAAAAATATTATTTTGTATAAATAACACTAAAAATAATTTATAATTAATATTTTCTTTCCCACGAATAAATAGAAGTGTCACGCCATAATTGATTTTCTATTTATATAAATTACTAAAAACCAACCACAAAAACATCACAGAATTTTCTTTAATATATCTGCTAGTACAATTTCTATAATTTTTATATATTTAGTGTAGTTTAAGATGTTATTTTTAAAATAATGAAACAGTGGGTTTATCTTATATTATATTATAATGATTTATCTTTCATCATATGACTGCAAGTTTCAGAATATATTTTGTATTATGTAAAATGTATTTAAATTATCAATGTTGTAGACAAATTGTTTAAATTAGAGAACAGAACGTCTAAAGAATTACTTTGTGCAAACAGTGTACACGAATGTTGATGTTAATTTGAAATTTACTATTGTACTAGGTAATTTGCATTTCTACTTGATCTGATACGATAAAAATATATCTTTTTATCATTTCTATCTATCTATTGAAAGTTGAAGTACTAAAATAATGTATAAAAAATAAAGATATATTTTTTATACTGGAAGACTTACTTTTTTGTATGTTTAAACGTTTTCAGTATGTTATTTCTTCACTTAGTATACTAGTAGATTAAATGAGAGAGAGCGCAAATAGTACAATATACGCTCTCACTTATTCCCTCACTCTATTCGGTGGCAAAGTGTAACGAAAGAAGGTTACGCGCTGACACGCTGAAAACGTTCAAGCATACGAAGTCGTAAGTGTCTTACAGTTAAAACAAAATATTAAAACTGAATAATTATGATTTATACAGTGTTTATTAGCACAAATTTATCAATTTAATTAGATAAAGTAATAAATTTGTTAGCAATATTAATCTTTCATACAATTAAAGTAATTGCATATTGTATTCGTGATTAATTGAAAAAAAACTCTTTGTAGTTTTGCAATAAATAATAATTGGACACCCTGCAATTGGTCAATGTGCGTACAACTGTCATCCTATCTGCACGCTCAAAGTTAGCTTTAACAATCTCATAGTAACGACCATCCCTAAAAAAAGCATTATGTAAAATTGTAATCAGATGGAATAATGATTGATTTTGTGCTTACGTGAGCACCAATGCCTTCAACTTTAAGCATTTAATACGCATCGTATCAATTGCTTTTTGACTTTTATCCGAGAAACGTAAATTCTCTGGATCCCACCGCAATTCAAGGCGTTCAATCGAATGACAATTGTTTGCAATGCTGTCCATTAATTGATCTACTAGGATGTTACCAATGAGACGTTCTCGTGTTCCCATGATAAAGATTCTACAAGGTTGAAGTATAAAAATACTTCAATAAAATTAAGAGTATACACTCACTTAGCATTTTTTAAAATAGGCAAGATTGATTGCCACAAAGAATCCGTAATATGTGCCATTCCAGAAAGTCCCAATCCCCACAATTGACTTCCATGTTTGGACAAGAATTTGTAAAGTGCGTCATCTGTTAAATTGTCAGAACTATCTAAATCTAACGATACCTGTAACCCAATATAATAAGGTTTTCATAAAGATTTCATTACTTTAGCATAGATTTGGGTTTCGCACCAAATTCTTAGCATTTCCTTGTTCCATCCAAGCCTTCAAAACGGAATCATTCATCCCATTCAGTTGTCCAGCACTGAAAAACCTCAAGCCCGGATGTCTAGTCAACATATCAATCAAACATTCAGTGCTTAAATCAGTTGCAGTGATGTCAAACTCTTGCAATGAGCACTTTTCCCATTCAACTTGCATCAAATGATCACTCTGCAAACTGGTGCCATTCATGAGAAGACATTTTAGTCTTCGATTACGCTGGAATAGGATTTTCATGCAAGATCCATTCACTTTAGCGCAGTAATTAACCGCTAAGCATTCTAGCTATAAAAAATCAGACTTCATACAATTTAAAGCCATTTTGTTTACATACAATTTACCTGAATGCAATTTGACCCGAACGCATCAATATGACTGTCATCAACGAAATTTATTCCGTATAAATTAATTACTCTCAAGTTTGGTGTTGCACTCTTCATTTTATGTACATTAATTACTTCATAAATTTCTTCTTCTTCTTCCTCAACTTTCTCATAAGTACCCAACAAGTGTAGGATTTCTAAGCCGTTGATAAAGTTATAAATTTTTCTCATAAAACCCTCCATAAAAATGACCTCAGAGAGACAAATACACAGGTACTTTAACTTTGTTGGAAAAGCTTGAAGCTCAGAAAAATCATGAAGTTGCATAGCTGTGGAAAAATCCAATAGCATATGAGTTAAATTTGGGCATTTATTAGCTAATTCATGAAGAACTGTAGCTGTGATTAATTCAATTGGAAGTTCGATGTATCTTAAAGAAGGTCCAAAACGTACGGAAACTAAAGAAAGTAAAGATTCTAAAGATCCAACATGAAGACCTGAGATTTCTGGTCTAAGTGAGACGTATTTCCATAGACGACTGTCGTAAGCCACAAGTCTCCACTTTTTGCAAATTGTGGCTAAACCGCATATCTCACGATGACTTAGGTATGAAAAAATATTCAGGAGGACTTTATCGGGAAGTTTTTCAATGGTCTAGAACAAATTTATATATATATATATATATATTAGTATAGAAAATGTCTTTTTAAATTTTAAATAGTTTTGTTTTAGTGTGCATTTAGTTGCCTATATTAAGTTGGTTTCTTAAGCATGATAAAAATAATTTTGTTCCTAGCTGAATATCTAATTAAATCCCATCTCTAAAACAACTTTATTTACCGTTCCTGCAAAAGGTGATGAACTACCATCAGCTAAATACATTTGATTGGCTTCAATAGCCATCTGACCCCAGATATCACCCTCCATTTTAGAATTAAGGGCTTTGCCACTGGTTTTAAAACACTAGCAAACTGGTAAACACTTTGCAATGAGGCTTAAACTATTTCACGATTCTGTGGAACGTTGCGCTGCGTTCCGAATGCCGCTAAGTACCCAGAAATGGCTTAAAATAACTCGTCTCCCCGTTTTCAACTAAATAAAAGCTGCCTTAGAATTGAGTGGCGGTAAATTTAAAACTCTTTAATAATTATTCACTTACAATTCTCTTTGGACGGCGAGAACTCAAAGCAGGAATTTCTTCTCTAACAAGAGGACTATTGATGTCTAGAGTACCCCAACCTTCCATTTCTTATTATTATTGGCAAGTTTGCAACTTATTAGATAATTTAATAAATCACATTACGTTTAGGTGATGATGAGGCTAGTAATGATGCGTGTTAGATACTGGTCAATGAATTTCAATTGACATGCTTAATGAAGCCACAATTAAAATAGATATTTGTGATTCATATGAAGGGTATGCAGTAAGATAACTCTGTAATACATTTAATTTCGATGCGTTAATTCATTGTCGGCAACAATACCTACATTCATTTAAACTATGTTTATAAACAACAGTTTATTTTACATTTAATACTCCAAGAGTTTGCATAACTTGCCTTTGAAATAATCGTTTGAATGTAGGCAACTCCAAAAACACGCCCATTATTCGTTAGAAGAACGATCACCAGTGACAAATGATGAGGTAATTCAGTGTACATTATAAGTTTTAAACTCTCATTGCCAATTGCCAAGAAAAATTACCAGACTTTTTGTACATTTATTTCAAGTCATAGGCTAAAAATAACAAAAAATCTGACAACTGGTTAGCTTTTGGTAAAAATGAAAGCCTAATGCCAACAAGAAGGCAACAGGCACACACTTGACATAAAAGCCCTCATACAATTATCAACTAGTTAGCTTATTTGCAAGATATATATATCAGAATATTATTGTATTTTATCCATATCCTATAATATTCCAATATTCTATACAAGACTAAACATTACGCAGCTGGTATGCAGTTCACCTTGTAGAATGTGTAATAATGGTGTGGTTTGCTTCTCACACCCTGCAGCCGAAGTCTAAATTTCCCATAGCTCAGAGGATGCAGCACAGGTAAATACTTACAAAATAATGTTCTGTTTAGTTTTGAAGTAATGCAAAATGTTGAAAATCAAAATGTAAAGCAAATAATCTTATTGAGATGATGGTGATGCCGCACAAATGTGCGCGTTTATTCCTTCTTCTCAGCGGCGGGTGTCTTGCCAACCTCTTGCTTGGAGGCTTCATCGAAGTTTCCAACCAAGTCTGGCACATCCTCCTCATCTTCAGGGACAATCTTTTCCATACCTTGCACTGAACTGGCTATTCTCTTCAGCTGGTTGATGCCCTCCGGGCCTAGTTGGTTGAGAATGCCCGGCAGCATCTCTGTGATCTGTTTGTTCTCGCCGTGACCGGTGATAGCGAATGTGTTTGCCGCAAGCGACGCCTGCGTCTTGGGGTTATTGAAGTGTATCACGGTTCCGTCATCTTTAATCATGTTAACTTCTTCAATGCCGGGAATTGTGTTGACCGAAAGCTTCTTCAGCGAGGATTGCAGCTTCTTTTCGTCAGTCGCCTGAGTGGAGTGAACGACCTAAGCAAATGAAAATAATACGCCAAATAGGTTCATTGCAAAACACAATATTGATGAGGTCATTACTACAATATATCTGCACTTGTGATCTTCCCACATTGGGCCTATTTATAGCTTGTAACGAACTGAAATAATGTGGTTACCTTCTTCTTGCGCCTTGGTGTGCCTTTGCCTCCGATGCGAACCATCGCTTGCATCTTCTTCAGCTTCTCGGAATTCATTGTGTTTGGAGACTTAACGAAACCTAATGTTTCACAATCGGATAATTAGATATGCGTATATATGACACGAATTGTTAATTATTTACCAAAAATTTACAGCAACTTAATGCGAACGCACATGTGCTCCGACACCGGTCACTGGGAAGAGAAAATGGTTGACTTCCTTTTCTCCCGGGAGGGCTAAAGGTGCGCGCGCGTCACGCGTTTTGCTTGACATGTAAAATGCGCCGCCAAATTCAAATTTTATTCTCTTATATACATTTACAAACATTCCAAACGCAAGATATCTTTTAATTATTAATCATGGATTGATATAATTGTTACTTAAAATAATTTTAAGTAACTTATTTGAATGTTATCTCAAATATATAAGTAAATATAATTCAACTTAATATAGGCTACTTCGATACCACAATGAAATTATTATTTATTTATTCCAGAACATTCTAGATTTATGGGTAAACAACGTTTGAAATGCTTTCCAAACAAACGAATTTATATAAATAACCGTGTTGGTATCGAATAACTTTAAAATAACAAACAAGGTGATTAATTTTGTTTCGTCGCCATTATATTTATCAAAAAGATGCATATGCTGCACAAATGCTTTTAATATAAATATAACTTCTTAAGTTATTACTTTTCTGACATTTTAATACAGACAGATCATCGATAAATTGTCATTTATTCTTACAAATTTAACCATCCTTTCATAATATTGCTGAAGCCATTGTAAATATATTTTCTGAGTTTCTATCTAGTGCCATTTTGTTGAAATATCAATGGATAATATAGTACAACCAATATCACCTCCGTCTGCATCATATGGCACCACAGAAGTTTTTGTCCGAATTCTGCCTGATCCCAACTTTGATTTAGAACATTTCAAAATCCTTGATGACGAGAAGAACATGTATGTTCGTTGCTGGCAGGATTTTTCCAAGGGAAAAGAAAGTAACGTTCCATCCTATCTACTCTATCAAACAGATGGAATATTTTATCATGCATCCCAGGAGACACTATATAATAGTGTCATTAATGATGATATTTATGAAAAGTAATCGATAATTACTGCCTAAAATCACTGCATATTAGCAGACAATCTTGTTTTTAGGCTCATTCATGGAAATAATGCATTAGTTATCTCATTGGGACAAACAGGAAGTGGAAAAACAGTGACCACGTCTGGTCTAGAGAGTACATTTCAGGTGTGTTTATTATTAATAATTATGTTTAATCTAAGTTAGTAAAAATAAATGTTGGTTTCAATTAGGATCGTGGTCTTGTGCCCAGAATTCTAGAGAAATTGTTCGACTACAAAGAGGAAATGGTAGAAAAGTATAAAATCTGTTTGAAAATGAGCATTGTTGAAAGCAACCGAAATTACATGATTGATTTATTGAGTGATGAGACTGAAATTTATGACATGAACACTTACAAAAACATCAAATCGATTAAGATTTATGATTTACATCATGGAATGAAGATGATCTTCAAAGCGGAAGCCAGGAAGTCCGTGAGAAAAAGTGGATACTACAAATCCAATTTAGGAAATGTTATTGTTACAATTACAGTGTACACTAAAGGATATAACACTGCTGTATCAGAAGGCACTGTAAGTTATTCCAGTTTTGTAATCTACAATCAACATACGCATATTAATTTCGTTGCGTTTTCAATCGGAACAGATACACATTGTTGATCTTGCTGGAATTGACACAATCGGAAACTCAACGTGCTCTCACAAAAACGGCTACGAAGTTGGTAACGGAAACCTTGCAAAGTCACAGATTGAACAACTAGTCCTCGTAATCAACGAGAACTTCTCTAAGAACGCTGAAATTAAGCAGCGCCTTTGTATCATTGTCCATTATCTCCGAAAAGTCATCAATTGCAGTAGTCTAATCCGAGCAATCACCCACATTCGAATTGATCCCAAAGATCTTAAAATATGCTCATCAATTCTTCGACTTGGGTGTTCCTTCAAAAGAATGATCCCTAAGAAACTTAGCAGATTCCTAGAGACCAGTGTCGAAGTACAATACCAAGTTGTTCTTGATCAACTGAACACATTAAAGAAGGAAATGGATTTAAATGCAATGCTTTGTGATGAAGATATGTCCTACAGTCTTTCTGATGAACGCCTAGACTACATTAAACGCCTTACAATGGAGTATTTAGTTGAAGATAAGAGTGAGTTGGTTTTATTGAGTACAACGGATACTGTCGTTGTAATGAAACTGATTAGAAGCCTTTATCAAAAGGTGTTGGAAGAGAATGATAGCATTCGGAAGATGATTGATGCAAATGAAACTGAAACTGTTATTGGAGCGTCCCTTCGTCCATCGTCGCTCCGGATACCACAATCATCTATTCGTCTATCCACTCATTCGAAGATGAATGACGCAAAGAGTTTCTCGCACATGCCTTCAATAAATACTAAGAGAAGCAGTAAGAGACTAGCATCTCCAAGTAAACCTAAATTTGTTGATGTTGGCTCTACAGATAGTCTCATTCGGGAAAATATAAGTGCACATTCTGTCAAGAGTAAAACCTCAAAAAGATCCAAAAAGAAACGCTTCCAAGCTTCCAAGGAAGCCGAGGTACTTGGAGAAGAGAGTGGACCACTGATGAAACTTCCAGAAGAAATACCAAGCGCAACTACAGCTTGGGAACTGTTCAGGAAAAAACAAGAGAAGAAAATCTATGAAATTGATCAGAATATAATGACGTACGACGGAGAGATAGAAATCATCACTAAAGATTACAACAAAGAAGTTCAAATTTTGGAGGAATTGAAGACAGTAGCTTGTGCGAGACGAAATGAATTATCACATGCTGTTATGATTAAAGACCTCGATGAGAATTCTTCCAGCAAGTCAGATTTATATGAATTCCAAGACGCGTACGCAAAATATTCTAAACTGGCTGATCAGAAGGTAATAGAGCAGAAGGAGAAATTACTGACGATGCAAGCAGAGTTGCAATTGAATCTGTGTTATAAAAGTAAACTTCAGAAGAAGATGCATGATAGATTTAATGAGTTTTGTCTTGAAACTTATGGAGTCCTCATTGCAGATCTTGAAAATGATTCTCATTCAATTAGAAGACGAGATAGTCGTGAATCTGAGAAATTGGCTTCCGGTGAAGATCAAGAGGTAAATGAAGAAGATTTGATGTTGCTATCAGCGATGAATAACTATATCTCATCAAACCATGCAAAATTTGAGAAGTTGAAAGACTATATGCAGAGAGAAAGAATACGCCATGAGAAGCGAAAGTTGAAGAGCAAACCCTGGATTAGTCATTTTAGTGTGCGGCCACAATGCGGAAATAAGAATAGTTTTGAATAATGCTTTCATAAACTGCTTTCAAATAAATGGATGCTATTAAGTAATTACATAAATTGCATAATTCAATTGAACTTTCATTCTTTGAAAAGGATAAATACGTGTGGACTATTATAAAACGATAGTTGTGTTAGTGCTGACGAATTTGATTGCAATTAAAAGATTCCAGGCTAACCTTCATCCTTTGAAAATATAATAAAATTTTCCGATTCAACTGGTGTTCTTGATGACAAATGCATAATCAAGGTTAGTTAAAGTTACAAATTTTCTTCTTAAGACTTCAAACTTTAAGAATTATTGAGTCGTTCACCGGTTTTTAGTGCCTAATCGGTTATTATTAGATCATTTAGCTGTCTTTAATAACAATTTTGCGCCGCTCCGTTGCACAGTCGGTTCCCATAGAATTCAGTCCTAATAATTGCTAATAACCCTGCTACTTGATGCAATATAATGGAATAGATGGTTAAAGTACGCTCCAAAAATAACAATTCGTAAAGAGATGAAGAAAGAAAGAAACGTAATTTGTTTATAATTAATAGTTCCAAAAGTATAAATCCATAGAAATAGGATTTTTGTAAAGAAGCTAATGTGTATGCAAATTCTGAACAAATATAGATTAGGAATGAAATGAAAGTATATGTATTCGACTAGGAATTGACTTACTCAATACGGCACTACTATTCCAATTTTTTTGACGCATTTAGTTTTTAAGATAGAATTTATTTCCTCGAAAAATTGAAATTCGTTTGAATCATTCGACTATGCGCCCGGCCAGCAATGCTTGAGTGCTTGCAGAGCTTTTTTTACAAACATTGAACATGAGTTAAATCAAACCATGTTCAGAGTACTGAGTGAAGAACATGCGTACACATGTACGGATATACACCTCTCCACTCAGCCATCCACAATACTATTGAAGTATTGTATTACTCAAGCATGCGCGAGGCGAGCGGCCAGAGTTTTTCAATTTTTCGACTAAAAAAACTATGTCTTAAAAACTAAATGCGTCAAGAAAATTAGAATAGTCGTATTAGGCAACTCATCCTGAGTTAAGTGAACTTTTATTACAAATATATCTTTGTTCGAAATACGCATTCATATCAGCCTCTGTACTTTGTCACAAAAATTCTTTAATAACTTTGGAACCTCTAAAGATAAACAAATTACGTTTTCGCACATTTCTTCAGTTCACGAATTGTTGACAGCTAAATGATTTATTTATAATTACGAATGTTATGGGACAATATATCAAATCGTAATCGAAACTTGTTCAAACACTAAAATCAAAAAAAAAAAAAATCGGTCAATGACTGAAAAATTTTGAGAAATCCCGATCGAAACTTTGATGTTCCACAGTGTAATAGAACAAATAGTAGAATAAGTGTTTAGAGTCATCATGATAAGAAGTTTTAATTATATACCTTCTCGTTATAATTTAATTTCCATATTTTATTAATTCACAATTAGTTTTGCTTTCTCGCATTCTCAAGTGAAGCTAAAAAAAAAAGATTGCAGAGCAAAATTAAAAGTAACATTCGCAGTAACCTAACGGGAATTAGAATAATTTAAACTTCTTAAATGTAAATAACCCCAAGGAAAGTCGTCCCAAAACTAATGGGTTTAGGTTTACGTTGCCCTCAAGAAGCTGCAAGTATAACAATAATTATATTAAACTGATGAACTAATCAAGTGTCTTCCGGGTAAAACGTCAATCCAAGAAACATTCTGGATTTGTCCAGCAAAATAAGGTGGTTCTTCTCCCTCAGGCGTGGTTCTAATTAGAGAACTAACCCACGGTACAGGTATTTCCAAATCCTGCATCAGAATGATATTCGCACCAAAATAAATTCAAGTCTGCAGTAAATCGTATAATAGAATGGAATAATATAAATATACATCGATTCTGTTTGTTCTCCACTCTGATTAAATCCGAACTAAAAACAGAATCGCAAATGCAATTTGAATGATGGCAGAATGGTAGTCAAATGCCACTTTGAATTTCATTGATGCTTCATCATGCATCAACACTCAAAAACACAAAAACCTGAAATGCTATGATTCAATACATCTTTCCAAATTAGTGCACTAAAATAAACTCAATATAAATTTAGAACATGTAAGCGAAAAGCAAAGACTGAGCATGATAGATAAACACTAACAGTTTACAATGAGACAGCGTGTGTACCGTTTATAATTAGCCACAAATGAACATAATCAAAAACAATTGGTTTCAATTAATTAGCACAATAAAACCCACATTTAAAATACAAAACGGCGTCGATGTTCTATCATCCTCCCATCATAATGTGCCACATATAAATCCATCAATAAAAAGAAAATAATCTTTTCTCATTAGGTTTTATACAAATAATTGCATGCCTAGGAATTGAACTGATAAGTGTATTCCTATATCAAGTTGATAAATGTGATCTTGCCCTTCAAGAAGTAATTACTGATATTCCCGTTTCCTTTTTGTAATGCGCATATAAAATTATAAAAGTGTATGTTTGCATCCATTACTAAATTGATCAAGTGTTAATTACGAGTAGTGGTACAAATATCGATTATGACTTTGTCTTATGAGAGTCTACACCACGACGCTACCGCAATCAGCATCACATGTTCCGGCTATGTACACGATTAAGAGATTCAAACTATAATTGAATTAGTTGAACACCAATATTCGGCCAATACATCACAATGAAAACGAACAATCGATGAACACGCGACGCACATAGATAGATTGCGGATTGTCTTTCTGTTCCCCGGGTCTTCGACTCATCTCACAGCAACTTGAATAGCACACGCAGGTGATGCAAGCCGACCAATGAAAATGCAATAGAATTATAAAATGACGCACTTGAGCTTCCTCTTCTTGCTTTTGTCCTTGCCCTTGCCGTTGTTCATCTTGTTTTCTTCAACTTTCCTTGCTCGAATTTCGCGCATCAAGTCAAAGAATACCTGAAATAATAGAAAAAAAAAAGATGTCATAAAATTGAAAATGCTGGTGACTTGGTAATTAAAACCAAGAAATTGTGGGAAAATAATTTTAAGCAAAATTCCAACTCTTCTACTTTTAGTTTTACAATTGAAAACTCATCATCACATTTTTGTTGTGGAACAATGTAATTTAAATAACTAGCACTTTTAACAACACCTATATGCCTTAAAACAACAAATATCGTTCATAAAGATGACTTGTCAGCTTTATAAACCATTCTAAATAATAGTTTTACTTGTTATGCATAGATACCTTGAAATGTTATATAAAATAACCACAATTTAAAGCATACTCAAAAAGCGCGTGATCCGCGTAAAGTGCAACAAACCGTAAAATTTCGGGGTTTTGCGCCTAATTGCGGGAAAATCCATTGTAATAATAAATGAATGGATATCATACAAATGCACACACACGAAATTATCGTTTAAACACAAAACTTCCAGAAACCCAACAAGCGCAAATATAGCTTTAAACACTTTTAACTTACTTTAAAGAACAGTGAACAATTACTATAATAACAATTTGGACAATGGCTCTTTTAAAACTACTCTATTCTAATTCCACATCAAACAAAACCTAATTTTGAGGTGGTAAAGTAAAAATAGAAATATGATTCACCAACCTTATCAACATGTTCTCTTGTTTTAGCTGATGTCTCCACATAAGTTACACCCCATTGTTTTGCTCTCTCGCTAGCATCTTGGAAGGACACTTTCCTCTTGTCCTCTAGGTCACATTTGTTGCCCACCAACAGAAAAGGAATGTTTTCATCATTCTTCACTCGTAATATTTGTTCCCTTTTAAAACAAAGTTAAACTAGTTGATGTCCCTACACATATTGATTTTTGTTGAAGCAAATTAGACTATTACCTAAATTCCTGAGTTGCTTGAAAGCTTTCATCCTCAGTAATAGAAAATATACACAGAAAGCCTTCTCCACTTCGAAAATAGTTATCCCTAATGGCAGCATAATCCTCTTGACCAGCAGTATCCAGAATATCAATTTGTACATCCTCCCCATCAAGCAGGATCTTTTTCCTGTATGAATCAGCCTTGGTTGGCTCATAGTCCTCCACAAATTCATCATACATAAATTGTAGAGTCAGGGCAGATTTGCCGACACCACCGCTGCCGACCATTATCACCTTGTGAAGGGCTGGCTGTACTGTTGGTTTCTTTGACATGATAAAGACTAAAACAATAATCAATGTTTATTGAAATTACTAACTGTGACTAATTATATCTTATTAGGTACTGTATGTTTTGAGTTATTTTCAATTAACTATCATTTGTTTCAAAATCATAGAGTTGTAATGGAGTTAATGATAATCTGTGACCTACAAATTGTTGATATTGCAACATTTCCATCAGAAAACAATAAAGTATTGGTGCAACTAGCAAGCCGTATAAAGCAATAAGCTCTGAGTACAGAAATTGTATGTTCGTGTCTGATGCGATCTTATCAAACGGTGAACCCGTCTGAAATTGTTTACGCACCTCTTGTCCGGCTCGATGTGAATGACAAATCCGTATTGTTACTTTGCACTTTTTACTACTCGTCACTGTGATACACCCGCTAGTTTGTCAAGCACAGATTTTGTTGAATTAGTAGAATCGGTGCAATGACTTTGGAGCTCGTAATACAGACAAGAAATGATGCGAACTCCAGGGAATGCCTCCCACCTCAAAAGACGGCGATGAGGAATGCGAGATTCTAGACAAATGCTACTTATTTGTTCTTTTCTAGTTAATGCACTATCGCTGTGGCCACGACCGCAGGAAAGCGTCTCTTACGGTGAGTAATCGAGCGTATGCCGTGCATGTAATGTTACAATTAATGTTACAGTCTCTTGTGTTGGTATATCGTACTTGACAACTGCATGGCGCACCCGAATCAACGAAACCAATCGAATTAAAACGATGTTAGTTTAAATCTAATTTTAGCTATAAATTTAGTTTATTATTTAAGAAAAATAAGAGTAACTTTAATCTTCAGATAAAACAGATTCAAATAATACTCACAATAATAATTAAGAAAGAAAACTTTAAAGGTTTAAATATCATAAATTCAGGCAATAATTTGTTAATTCGTAGCTGTTTGATTATTACTATTTACAGTATTATTAAGATGATAATGAGCTTCTTAATAAGTTTTATATGATTTAACTGTTAACTTTGCAGTTTTATATGTTTCTTACAGAAACTCTGAAAAATCTTGACATTCGAATAAAAGTTCTCTGCCGTACTAGTAGAGGGCCGATAATAACAAATTTACAAATTGGCTTTAAAAGTTTAAATCCAAATTTATTGAGTATACAATAATTACATTGTGCAAAAAATTTCAAGACAATTATTTTATTTGATATCGAATTTTTGCATTAACGGTATTTGACTAATTATGATGTGCTTAAAAATAGATTTTTTGATTTGTTTTGAACTCATCGTTTCAATAAACTGTGCTATGAGGTAACAAAAATGAGTCAAAACCGAGTCTCAATATTGTACATTCAAATAATGCTACCTCAAGAACTAAATGCGATAAGATAATAAGAGTAATAGTGTTTTATTGGGCATTTTATAAATACTTGGTCAAAACGCATGTTTGTTTGATATATGCGTTTGCAATTTCTCAAAACAAAAAAAGAACTTTAGTATCTAATTAGTTTGAGACCATTAACAAAAACAAATAATGTGTTCATACATTTTCTCAGTATCAATCAACAAATTTTTGTTGAATTCTTTAAAAAATTGTAATAGTAAAAAGGGAAGTCATAAGCAAACTTTTCAAGCACATCATACTTAGTCAAATACCGTTAATCTCGCATCGATTGGAAATTTGCTGATGCACAGTGATTATTTACCCTCAATAAATATCACATAAAAGAGTTTTGTTACATCAACATCGACAACATCAATGTTTAACCATCATTTATTGGTTTTCCCATCAATTCGGTTTGTTTAGTCTGCGGAATTTATGCCGTGTTGTGATTAATTGAAGGACACTGCATTGTATGATGATGCGCACGTTTACTTTCTTATTTTTAGCGCTCATTAGACTTGTTGTTAACCGCGTTTTACACGTTTCATCTCACGTTTTACCGTTTATCATAGAGACATTCTTTAGTTATTCTTCTTTCTATTTTTCTCTTTTTTTTTTCTCAGAGAGAATACATAGATATTCACGATAAATATTATCTTTCTGATTTAAAACGCATGTTGTGCGGTACATCAACAACTCTCAGTGCAAGTAGTAAAAGTGATGATATCATATTATTCTCTCATATGGTGTAGAAACAAAACTAGTACCAATTTCTAATTTAATTCCCACTTTTAAGTTACGAGCAGTTTGATTAACAGTTATTATCGATTAATATCAATCATTACGGCGTACATATAAACTATTATTGGAAACTAATCTGGTTTCTCGCTTTCTACAATCATGTACAGTGTGTGAATATGTAGTGATTAGCAGTAATCTCGCAATCAGTTGCCAGACATTCGGGCATCGCGATGAAAGACGAGCGCGTTTGCGTTTAATCACCGATCAAAACGAAGAAGCGCCGCGACGCGTTTACGCTGTTCATGCTGCCAAAAGCACAGTGGCTAAATTTACCCGGGCGCATCATCAGGAAGAAGGGGGCACATGCCGGACGCACGCGGCATCGTCGAAAATTCGGCCCATCGTCGCGACGCCCGTCGTCGTGTCTTAGTTTCGGTCACGTCGTCGCACATTCTCGCTCGTGACACGCGTTAGTTGCAAACTTTTTTTCGTTTTTTGCTTTATTGTGTTCCGAGTGATTACCACGCAGAAACGCAGGACGAAGGAAAACTGCTTTGGGATCAATTTACAGACATGGTATAAGAATTTATTCACTTTTAACATAATATATTTAATATTTTAGTTAAGTTAGATGCTAGTTTTCAATATGTTATGCCCAAAGGAGCCAGATGACAAGATGAATTCTGAAGGCCTATTTGTTTCGTTAATGGATAATCACTTTCATTCATAGTAGATTATGACGGCAAAAAGCATTGCAAACATTTTGATAATGAATGTTGATTGCACAAGCGCATCGCAAAGTCGGCGCGTTTCAAATCCTGCAACGTTAGTCAGTGCCCCTTGCATCATGACACACTGTGATTTACGATCTATTTCGAGAGATGCAATTCTGGCCAACAGATACGTGCCTGCTAGAAAAATAATTAATGCTTAAAATATAGCCAGCAAACATTATTACACTGATTGTAATTAACATTACACTATTGGGCCAAAGGAATAACTATTGAGTAATATTTTTTTGAGTTTTTCAAATTCAAAGTCTGACTGCTCCGTTTTTATTCTTTGCTCGTATTTCTGTCCTAAGCCGTTTAAAAATAGAGAAGTAAACTTAAGTCAACTTGTCTTCAAGAACTATCTCTCTACTTAAGACACGTAATGTGGTCCGCAGCACGCACAGACAAGAGATAAATTCCTAAATTTAAAAGCTTGATGAAGATGCACATAGCGTTCAACTGTTTTTGGTCTCTTGTTGGTACATCTAGAAAAGAAGAAGTGAAGAAGAAGTGTAGAATAAAGAAAGTTTTGCATCTAATCTTTATTTAGCAGCACATAAAATAAACTTAAGTAACAATCCCTCAAAACATTTTTGTCAGCCACACAGTTGACTTTCATCTGAATTTATTCCATTGCGTTCGAAAATATTTTCTTATTAACATTTTAAAAGCATTAAAAAGCATTGCGTTTAATAAACATTCTTATATTTTAAAGTTAGGAAATCACTTCTCGCTGGTTATGAATCAGACTTTAAGGAGATGTTGAAATAAAAGCTGAAAATACGCGGCTGGTACGTAAACAACGAGTTTGTTGCACGTTTCGAGTGAAATTGTGCGCATGTGCAACATTCTGCAAGCCACCCAGTCAAAGCTAGATCATACCAACAACTTACCATATACATCTGTCTCTTTCTAGATGATCTATTTCGTTTGTGGGGATTAGCACTACAAGAAAAAGTCAACAATGTCAGCGCCGGGTCCAGGCCCTGGCGGAGGTGGGCGTGGAGGTCCTCCAGGTTGGTCTCCACTGCACTTCCGACCTGGTTCTGCTTATGCTCCTTCGCCTCCGCCTAAACTAGGCTCACCAGGCATGAATATGTTTGGTGCACGTCATCCTCATATGCCTTGCCCACGTCCACGTTGGCCTTCACCTGGTTCGCCATCTCATAGCGCGTCACCTCCGCCATTTATGGGACCTAGACCTTTCAAAATGCCACTGCATCCGGTAAGCAGATTTAATAATTTATTGCTATAAGTAATATTGTACTAGATGATAAATATATTGAAGACACTTTATGATATTCTGCATGGTTTGAATCTCTTTTTGACAAGTCATGATTCTCACACTCATCAAGGTCATCAAAAGACAGCTTATCATAGTTCACCAATTGGGAATCACTCTCAATTTTGATATCACTATACCAGATATCTGAAGGAGCAACCAGGCTTTCCACTAATTCAGCACCAAACTTATCTCCGTTAGGAAACGACTCAAAAAGTTGGTTTACCTTCTCTTTGGTTTGATCCCTGCTTTCAGTAGGGAGACTTCTTTTACATACTCTATCATTATCACTTTTTCCATTATTACAGCCCATGTGTTGGTTATCAATATGTAGTTTAATGTTGGAGATAACATCTTTTAAATCGGTTACTTCCGCAAAGTTTTCAATATCTGGTCCTTGGACCAGAAAGGGAAGCAGATGATTCTGCTTTGGGCATGCAGCAGTGAGAATCAGAACTGTTTCTTCTCTTTTGGCAACATTTGTTATGTAGTGTAAGGTTCTTACTAGATCTGAGGAACAATCCTTAAGGTCACTAACTCTTCCTCCATGAATCAAAACCAGGTAGCTTTTACCACCGGGCATTGATTCCATTTCACTCAGAAGTTCTCGAGTTGTTGATAGCAGAGAAGGTGAGGTATTGGTCTTGCTAGGAGTCATGTTATCTAAAAACGTTTTGTAGAATTGTCTTTTCAATGAAGATACTAATCTAGTCATGTCTTGATCTGGCATTGAATGTTTGGGATTCCTTGCATTTTTATTAATCCTATTACCACCTTCCATTTTATTCTTAATAGGGTGTATAGGTTTTTCTCTAAGTATTCCATTCATACTATACCTTTCATCATGTACCTTGTGCGCTGATGTTTTTGGTGTACTTCCTTGTGTGTTAGGAATTTGTATGTTTGGATGAGTTGCCACAGAACTGAGTTGCTGTGGCTTTCCGGTTGCTTCTTCAAATTGTTCGAAACACTTCAAATCATTTTCAATATTTTGATGCTTATCTTCTATATTGGATGCTTCAGGACCAGTGTCATCAAGATATTGTTTGATTACTTTTGGAGGCGGAGGTTTGAAGGTAGTTTTACGGTATCTTAATGCTTCAGTTGTAGACAGTAAATCTTCATCGTTATCTAAATCTTTACTTGTGCCAAAAATATCCAGAGCTTTGACTTTTCTCAGTACTTGATCTATATGATTAAGATTTTCAGGTGCGTTATTTTCATTGAATTTGATAAATCCTTTCGTGTTTCTGGTAGGAACCAATTCATAAAGAGGTAGTCCATTCTTACTTATCGATTCTATTCTTCTAAGAACTCCTAAAGAATGCTCATTTTCATCTTCTAAATTTTCATGGACTACTACATTTTTATAAGAATTATATTCATTCTTCCGAATTGGTTTAATTTTTCTTGGTGTTGGTCCATAACGCTGTAAATATCGAGGTGTTAAAGTAACCAAGCCGTATGGAATTTCTTTGTCAACTTCGGTAATTATATCTTTAACATTCGAAGTGATAGAAACAGGATGAGTTAGTCTTTCATCATAATCCCCTGATACCTTCTCTTGTTTTTCCAAGGTAATTGGTGTACTTGTAATTCTAGCTGTATCTTCAGAATCAGAATCTTCATCTTCAGAAGCGTCTCCTTCATCAGCTAAATCTAATATAATTTCCTTTAATGATTCATTCTCAGCACTGTCAGATTCAGGTATGTCGGTAACAGGATTGTCTTCTAGAGACTCGCCATAGTTTTCTACGTTTATAATTGGATTACCATGAGAGTCAAAGTCTTGAAGTGCAGTTGAACGATACACAATAGGATGTACCTTTTTGTGTTTATGATGATGATTGTTTTTGTTTCTGGGTTCAATGTACAAAGGTCCACAGTATTCGTTAGCAGGCAGAGGTAGATTGGCTATTGTGATGCTTACTAATATTGATTAGAAAGTATGTTAGTGTTGGTAATTTGATTAGAAAAAAAAAATTGGGATACCTGTATTCATTTCTTTCTCATTTTGGGCCCAATCCATGAGGTTATTTATACTTTCCTGGAACATGTTGTTGCATGTTTTCTGAATGTCTTGAATGCAGTCTGGTGTTCGTTGGAGAAGTTTTGAATATTGAACATCAGATAAAGACTGAAATTTATTATATTCTTAATGTGACTTTGAAGAAAAGTAGGTTTAACGTTAGGTTACTCTAATAGTTGTGTGAACCCCAAAAGAAACATCTCCAAATATTCCTTTACACTTTGGATCTGCTGGTACATCTGGAGTAACAATAATCAGGATGTAATTTGTTACATGATGACATCTTCTTGGGTTAGCATCATGAGCTGATGATTGAGTATCTTCGCTAATAATCCTCCCAATTAACAAACTGGTAAAAATAAAGAAAATAATATGTTTTCGACATGTAGAAGACATTTGAATAATTGACATTATATATTGTCAAACAGTATTATAGTTTTCTTCTCTTTCTAGCCATCACCAGCACCGATTAAACCTCTTTCTCCCATCCCACCTTCTGCGGACTTCTTCCGTGGAGTATCCCCTTACATGCCCGGCGAACGCATGTCTGTATCACCATTTCCCCAACATCCTTCAACGCCGCCTCTCTTTGATTACGGTCCCCCGAGTCGTTGCTTCGAATACGTGGGTGCACCGGCAGCCATCGCGGCGTTGGAGCATCCCCCACTTCCGCAAAATTACGACCCCAACGATGACGATAACGACGGCCCTTCCACGGCCGAAATCATCGCAGCACAATCACAAGACTACATTGATGAGAAACTAGCTGAGTATCAGATGACCATCTATCAATTACAAGGTAATTTTGTACGATGTTTTGTGTTGGTAGTTTTGCTTGTTTTGGGTGGAATTGGCGTCATGAGATTTTATTGAGTGTGACTTTAATGCCATGCTAATGTTCTCGAATATGAGAGAAAATTTGTTGATGGAATGTCGTACGATAGAAAACGTGCTCAACCAACGCGTGGTCATACGTTGAGCTAAACTTAGCAACACTTTAGATTTCCCAATCGCTTGTTTCAAATTGGCAAGTAATAAATTTGTATTACCACAGCGCACGTACGTGATTTTATTGAGCATTAAATAAGTGCTAATGACGTAGTATAAAATATAGAACCGAAATGGCTGTCCTAATGTAATCCATGTGTAAATTTAGATTGTAGATGGATGCTAATCAAGGTTAGGTCAGAGATCCTTGTTTTCCCATTGGTTTGACAACTTAATTTTTCAGTATTTAGTGTGTCTCTGAAAATATCTCCTAAAATATGTGTTGGTGGGATGATGAGATGTACCTACAACGACGATGTCAGCTATTTTTACCGATATTATAAGTAACCCATTGACGGGAACCGCTCGAACCCAAGCGTATTTTTAACCCAACGTCGGCTTCGTCCAAAGCTTGGCGGATTTGTGTTTTCTGCGTTATTTTCACTTTCGGTTTTTCAACTTTACGCCAAAATAGCAACAGAAATACCTAGTTTATCTAATGATTCGTGCAAAAATCTAAAACTAACTTATTAAAATGGTTGTCAATATACTAGCTTCCAAAAATATTTCAATATTATTGTACTTTGTTTTTATTAGGAACTATACATTAATTTAAATTCAACAGTTTAGTAACAACGAAGATAACATAAATGCACTTGCCTAACAATAAATTAAATATCAATGGCATCGCTGTTGGGATCACTATAAAACTCAAGCACTGTCTTTTTCTGATCAAACAAATTCATATCAACATCATCCAAGAAATGTTTCTCAACATCAGTACCATTATCATTAACGTCAACTTTGTTACTTGCAACCATTCCATTTTTTCTACCGTTGTTATTGTCGATAGACCCATGACCATTATCAACTTCTTTCACAGATGACGTCTCACTGTTTTCTAAACTATCTTTTTCTCTATCCAAATCTCTAAACTCCGCTAATTCCAACGTCAATGTATTCAAATTGGTCAAATTCTCATCATCCGAAGACCCACCATCCAGAGCATCTTCAAACCTTACATTGGCATCAAACTCTTTCCCTCTCACGGGATGCTCAATCTTCTTCTCCATGTGACCATCGGTTTCAGTCAATTCCATCAGAATAGTGCTTTCAATAGAAGACCTACTTTCCTTATTAAATGTTTCCAAGATGTCCTTGAAAATATCCTGTTGAAACTCTTCGGTTATCTCATTGTGCAAGATCATGATCAATCTGTAAGTGTTTATTGACCTGTTGATCACATTAATAACATTGTCATTGAAGTAGTTTCCCAGAACCGGCACAATGTGTTTGATGACAAATAAGAGGAGTTCCATTACATCCTCTGAAGGTAAGTTTGTAAACTCTGCAAATTCATCAGCCATGTCCTCGCCATAGAATCGAAGGTCACTGCTGGCAGTACTACTGTAAACCTCGGCGGAAACATTAACCTCGAGCTGGTTTAATTTGTACTTTAACATCTCATTCAAAGAGAATATTCTATAGAGATGATCCATGGTCATTGTAGAGTTAAGATATGTGGGTCTTTCGTGTTCGAAGTGAGGGATGTGGATTAGACTGGAGTAGACTAGTTCATCAATTGTGTAGAGGACCAATAGACGTTGTGAGCTTGAAGGATGATCGTGAAAACTGAATATGTAGCTTAACAAGTTCTTCCTGCCCCATTCAAACCCGAACCTTCCAATCAACACTGGAAGAATCATTGGGACTATCCGCCTCACAGCATGGCATTGATCATTGAACATTCTCTTGTAGAATGGCAAACATACCTTGGTGAAATATTCCTCACTTGCATTCAATCCTAAAATGACCAAAGTCATCACAAGTCTCCTCCTTGTTCTCCATTGGCTTTCTGAAGAGAGAACGCCAAACATAAACCGTTCAATCTCCTCCTGCATTACTTCATACCCAAGAGCATTAATCAATTTGTTAATGTTCTTCACACATTGTTCGGGCACCCTTTGGATACCAGTGATAGTTTGACACATTAATGTGCTCTTCATCATTGGCAGCAAGTGAATCCTGCATTCTGTTTTGTTAAGGACAGTAACACAGTCCATGAGGACCTTCATCAAGCTGCCTTTGACATCGTCATTGCAATCTTTGTTCAATTCATTGATCACTTCAAAGACATCCGTAAGGTCCATATCACTTGTTTCTTTAAAATACACCACAACGTCGATGATGTTGAGCGCTAAGGCTTTCCGAACAATCGTTTCGGAATCAGTACACAGATTTCGTAGTATAGGGAGAAGTAACATTCGCGCCATTTTGGGTTTGACTGCTTTCTGGATATCCGCTATTCTGGAGGCGACCTCAAGGCGCACTTTCCAGGAAGTGTCTTGGCTGAGTTTTTCAAAGATTGGAGAGAGGTGTTTATCAATGAGGTCTTCATCTATAAGAGACGCGATTGTGACTGCTGTTTCCACGGCGTAAACTCTTACAGACATCTGAAATTAATTACGGTTGAGTTGGCTTACTTATATTTCGCTATAGACTTACTTGAATATCCGAAACAATATCCTGTAACGTTTCAATGGCTTCCGATTCAACCCATTCCTTCTGATAATGCTGTACAATTTTACTATAATTTCTTGCCATCGCAGACTTTGCCAAAATGGCGTCATCATTCAACAAGCCAGAAAACTCCTTTCGAAACTCCTTCTGTGTTTCTTCCGGCAACTTCCGAAAGCAAATTGCCATCAAATCAATAGCCGTACATTTGTTCCACTCACTCTCAAACAGTTTATACACTAATTTCAACATCTCAGCGATCTCATCCGAGTCCAGGTAGTCCAACAAGATGGTGATCATTCGATAGGCTTCCTCTTTGATCATATTGTCATCAGGCAGCAGAAACTGCTCACACAGTTCAATCAATAATCGAGCTGTCTTCTTACTGTATAATCTCGGGATAAACTCGTGGAAAGTCACAGCCATCTGGTATTTGATGTCAAAGTCATCGAGCCTCGTCAGGTCAAACACAATAAATCTCAAAAAATTCACGACCGTCTTCTCTCCATTTTTCGTCTGCTTTGCTGCAACCAGCAGTAGATTCAAGAGGGTTTTGATGGCCACCGTATTGCGCAAGTCGAGTGTGATATTCTGAAACAATAGATGATTGTTATCTTGCCGCTATGCAACCATTCTAATAGCTCACCTCGACATCCAATTGATCCACACTGCACCGAAATTGTCCGATGACCTCCTGGAATGCTGGGGATGAGTTAATGTCCACGTAGCCGTCCTTTTCGCTTTCGTCGTCGCGCATACGCGATGCAGTTGAGTCGTCCGCATCCATGGCTGCAACACTAGCATGTCATTAACGCAATAACAGGCGCGGCGCAGCGCGTATTTTACAATTTTATTAATAACATTGATATAACGATAACGGCAAACAAGTCTGCGCGAGCGCACCGTCGCGATAATGAATGAAAGCGGCGAAGCTGACAAGATTAGATAACGCAAGGAGCAGGTGGGTGAGAGATGTGCCGAGTGCTAGGCAACGCGAAAACAAGTGAGGAAATAGACTCATACGTAAACCACTGGCTTCGTTGAGGCACCCACAGATTATTGCCGATCAAATGGCAATAATCGGTGTGCTTAAATCAAAGGTGGGGAAGAATATAATTACATGATGGCGAAAATGGTCTTGTCATAGTCATTCTTCCAAGAAATTGTCGTACTGTGGGTGAACCATGAAGAAACCATATAATTTTTCACTTGTTTCGTAGAGATTCCTTATTAACTGAATAGTTTATTTTATTAATACATATCGCGCCATCTATCTTCCAATGGCTATTAATGACTAAACTTTGGATATGTTGGTTTAAAACACAATGTTATTGTAGCATTCCTTAAACTTGAATTTAATGACATTTGTTACAACGAAGTAATTTTTTGAAGTTGTACGACATGCAAGTGTGTCAAGGTCACAAATTTTAGCGCTCTATGAACAACATTCGAACGCGTGCATTGCACCAAAATTGCTGAAGTAGCACTTCGATGTCTTCGAGCAACATGTTACACCTAGATTAGTGCTAGTAGTTTTTCAAAACAGCTCATTCCGTATGTCACAAAGTTTTAATTTCGTGTGCTTATTTGCTGCCAGTAGCGCTTAACGCGTCAGTCGACTTTAAATGACCAAATTACTGGGTAATAACTGACAAGCAATCATACTTAATTGGACACTAGTTAGGAACGAGCAACAGTTTCCAGTTACTAATAGATTTCATTAACTTAAAGTCTAAAATGCTTCCATTATTCTACAGAGTTTCAGAACGCGCCATTTTGATTTTGAGGTGATAAGGAATGTAATTTAAATCAAACCAAAACATACTTAGTCTTATTTACTTTAGCAATCTTCCAAAAAGTCACTTAATGTCACATGACACTTGTAACACTTTGCATAAATTATATTCCAGCCGTACTTAACGTCACCTTGACTCAGTCAGTTTTTCCAGTTATGCTGATGCACATTTTCCGCAACTTGCCATCGATGGCAACACAAACGAGTCGCACCAACGATCAAACACACATTGAACCGCATACAATTTCGTTAGCGATAGCTCGGCGGACATCGAATTCGTGTGGCGATTCGAATCGTTCCAATCATTCCAACAATTTGAACGTAGCGCACGTCATGTGATCGACACTGATACAGTGTTATTCAAGTAGTTGAATGCAATGCATGTGGCATTGTGAACGTTGGTGAGAGGCGATGGTGATGTGTTCATGTCGTAATATTCGATAATTGATGATTCCACTGATTTCCTAAATTACCATTTATGATGGTAAATGATGTCAGCGAAGTGTGTTGAGTCAATCAATTGGCATTATGTTAAAAAAGTGTAAAAAAAAAACGAAAAGTTTAATTGTTCGGTGAATAGTCATTTCTTGTTGCACCTCGTAATTGCATATTTTGCGCATTGCGCCATAAATGATTACGTTAGAGTTGTGTATGTAGGAAACATGGCCTTATTCTAATTTTACTATCAATGTCAAACTATTGAAATAATTGCAAAGCATTTCAATGGAAAGAAATTCCATTTTCCCGATTAATAACATTTTACTTTTATCTTTCGACGTTGACACATTGAACGTTGGTCACAAACTGAGCTCCCTTCATACCACAGCGTCTTTTTAGACCTAGAGAAGTAGTGGGGATAACGCGACGCGGAACTCAACCGTCATGTATGGTGCCCTACTGCTTTCGCTCTTCTTAGCGTCACTGCAGGGACTCACCAAAAGGCTCACATTTGAGTTAGTAACTCAGTTAGCTGACAATAATAACACGATATAATTGGTTTGCGCTGGTGAATGATGCCTTGATTTAATTAGATGCTTCGACGCTAACAGGTTTCCATGCATATGTTACATAATTGCGATAAATGTAAGCATGTATACATGCTTATATAAGTTTATTAAAATTGAATCTAACATTTAAAACGTTACTGCAAAAACCTACTCGGTTATTATTTGTAAATTAGCAATCCGGAAAATGTCAACAAACCATCATTTTGAATTACAGCCTCCACGCGTTGCCTTTATTGGCATCGATTATACGTCATAAGGTGTAATTAACTAATATTCTCTACGTGTTGTAATGAGATCATTAAAATGTTGTAAGCTACTAAACCGTTTTATTGACTAATATATTTAAGAGTGTTTTATTTTTTGCTTTGCGCTTGATGGAGAATGAAAGAACATTTATGACAATAAGATCGATTTAAATTCTCAATCATTTTTACTATATCACTGTCATTTACCACATTTTTCTGATTGAGCTAATATTGACTTGTTATCAATAGCGTTCACTTTCCAGGTACATGCTGAAATAATAAATTGTCGACTTAATAAAATTCTCATTGGATTATTTACGCTATGATGCTTTGAAGCTTGGTTTATTTGATTTATATTCTTATCTCAACAGAATTCTCATTCCTCAGAATTTACTATCGTAGCTGAAACCAGTTGAATTACAAATAAATTCCTGCAAGTTGTAGCGTTCCAGTCGACAGTGCAAGTCGCAATGATGATCAAGGATGCGAGTGATTGTTCTAAGGTTGAGCTTGTTTACACTTTCAAAATCACGACTTAACCCACTTGAACGTTTTATCGCAGTATTTAACTTTACTTCTTTTAGTTGAATCCTGCGAAGCTAGACAGCGCAACGATGCAAGTTTCTAGGAATTTTCTAGAAATACTGAAACGAATTGATTGGAAAATCCTGAATGAAATGCATTTTTCTACGATAGGTGACAGACTTGTGTCATCCATTTACTACATATGTGTTTAAGGCAGCTGAAATGATGCCATGCTTAAAATGAAAATCAACACTGAGTTTACGACTGCTTGTTTGTTTAATCGCTATTTCGGAAGAAGTGATGGTTGCAATCCATTGGCGTTAACGTGCGGTTTTAACTGCTGATTGGATAAACATTAAGAAATCCGTGCAAAGAAAATGAAAGGAGAATGTAGACAAGGAAAATTTATCGACAAAATTCTCTGAATCATAAAACTTTACTTTGATTTATGTTTTTTTTCTCCCTCTTAAATTGTCTTAAAAATATCCTCATGACTTTAATCCGAATTTGTGGGATATTAGCACACTGTATTTTTTTTTTTTGGTTTTACACTATAAATTCATTTTGATATATTTTTTAATCTTCTGAAATTTAAGAAACTTAACTGACTTAACTAGTTTATATCATTTAGCAATATATATTATTTAAGACTCTAATGACAAACAAAGCAGTATAAAATATTAAACAAGCTTATTTTCCGGTCATAACACATATTTTACGTTTGGTAGTTTGACCTTAAAGCCTAGGAGCTGTGAGCTACGTGGATCGCACCCGACGACGCGACTGCAGGTGGGAAAGGAAAAAAGCCGCCGAGAAGCGCAGACCTCTGTGGTTCTCAATGTGTTAAAATTACCGGTCCTAGGCACGTGGCTAGGTTGCCTAGATCATAGTCAGTCTCTGTAAGACTTGTATTTCTTGTTTTTTATTCTAATTGGCATGCCTTCCGAAATGTTTTGGCAAATCCATCTTATGTCTGCAGATTTTAGTTTTTCATCAAACATTAGTTTAGACTTGAGTATAGACTATAGGTATCTTTTTGTTTGTAGACCCAAAACGTAAAATAAGCCTTAATTCTACAGCTAATATTAGCTGATAGTTTATTATTTTTAAGAGCCTAAATTAAACTGAACGGAGTGCGGAACATTTCCTCGGTACCACTATAAATTTGATGATGGAAATAAAGAAAGTACAACATTGCATAACAAATTGATTTTTCGGCTTCGTTTAAGCAATACAAGGATATATATCTAAAGGAATGGAATTATTTTCGAGTGGCTCTAGTAACGCTTTGACTTTCGACCTATTTGTTTCGCTTTTAGATAGTTTTGGTTATTTCGGTTGATTGCTGTTATGCACGCGACCACATACTAAATTTGGACAGAGTCTAGACAATTTACATAAATATACACGCCGATTATTGCTTGACTATATTGAACAGAGTGAGGAATAAAGAATACTTGCATCGAATTGACAAACATTGAGGTTAGACAGCTATTTTAGGTTCGGTTTTAAGTTTTGCATTTTTCCTTATAACTTTTCACAATTTTTGAATCTCTTAATAGAGTGTAGGTAAAGATGATTTATGATTCGAAGCTGAATCTATTTAAACAATATTGCGATATATTTGTGGCTTCCTTTTGCTCGCCTCCAATATGTCAGCCAATAGTAATTGAATAATCAATATCGCATCCTAATACAATTTGTAATAGATTAACGAAATGAAGGCATTAATGAAGAAGGTACAACGATAAGTAGGTCAGTATACCAGTGATTTTACAAATGACTCTATTATCATTAATTAAAGAAACAAATTTGAAAGGAAATTGTTTCCAATGTGTTTTTGAAGAAAATTCAACAAATTGAAAGGTATTTCTTCTGTACTTACTGTAATTTCTTACATAATCTAAATGCACTTTTTCTCTATTTTGTTGTAAGCACTTTCTACACTGCAACGTCACTTATTATATCGCCTTGTAGCTCTTTGTAAAGCATTGCCACCTCGCATTATCACAAAATTCCGGCAACTGCCTCTGATATTTTCCATGTCTTTTCGCCGCCTTTGCGATAAGCTAAAGCCTCCACCATCGCCGCCTAGTCCGCCCGAATTCGCCACAGCAATTGTTTCGTACTGATTCGTAGACGACATTCGAGGCTGCTTGTTGACAAGCGAAAAACGGGTATCGCTCATGGTAATGTTCACAATATGTAACATACCGCAATATGTACCGATGACATTGGCCATCGTTATTGGGAAGATGTTGGCTTGGGTTGGGTTTCAAGTTGCAGGGAACCATGTACTACTAGAGTAATGTTTGCCTAATTGATTTTCAAACATGGGTAGTATATGTTGAGGTATTTATAATTCTTGGTCATGGCCTATTGATGATTTACTCAGTAGTGGAGTTGGTCATTCCTTACTGGAAATTGACATTGATAGGAAAATATCGATCTATAATTTATTATTGATTGATACAAGAGTGATATTCTTAGTTACAAGCAAATATTAGTTTTAGTTGATTGAAGATTCTATAGGTAAAAAATTGTCTTAGATTCTTAGGGTAGAGTGGTTTCTTCTAGAACAAAGAACCATAAACAGTGATTTAAACCTATGTAATTCTTAAAATTTTGGTTATTTTTCCTGGAACAATTTTTTAAGACAATTTAGTGACGTTTTATTTCTTAGGTACTTTTGCAAGATAAATTGTATCTCAGCTAATCTCCGAAAGATGGTGTAAGTTGTGATATAGATTTGTTAAGTGAATATTTCAGTGAATATTTTTCAAATTTATAAATTAAATTCGTTGTAATGTAATATAGCGCTTCTATTTGATCACCAATTTAAAAAATGATTAAAGTAGGTACATACATAATAGGTATATTCTAAAAGAATAATTTACTTTTCTTTGCATTTTTTACAGTATTTTCTAGTATTTGCTTATTTCATTTATCTTTGCAAACATATATTTTCTTCTATATAGACTATAATGTCATTATAAATTCACCTTTATTTCTCCCATTAAACCTTATCAAAGCAACATTTATGCAATTGACTGAATGACTCACATAATTTGCATCATTCAAGGTGCGCATAATTTCCACTCATATGCACTCTGTGTAGAAGATATGTGCAAAACTAAGTAAACATCAATGTTACTAAGATAACCGCATAGATGCCATCAAGAACATGTTTAAACTACTCTATAATTCATAAGTCATAAACGATAATTCTCAATTATTTACAATTAGTAAATAGAGTTAGTCGTAGATTGTCTTTAAAAGTTTCTGATTTATTCTTGAAATATTGTATTCACGTGCTGATTACCTTCGAGACGCCCTGATAAATATTAATTTTTTTCAATCAAAATTTGTATTAATTAGTCATATGAAAATATTACATGCTTTCTGAAGACATGACATCAATTTGAGCTTGAATCTAGACTTGCATTTCATCTTTACATATTTATTAATATTAGTGATATAGTAAATAAGTTAAGTGACTGTCAAGTAACGTGCTTGTTTTTGGATGCTCTGATTACTTCTCATTAATATTTTAATTACTCCATCTGCGATTTGCACTAAACATAGAAGTTAACTCTTGTTCAAGACTTTCTCTGAGTGGCGCATATCCAAAATATGGCAACAGGTGTTTTGTTTCACTGCTTCACTTCCGGTACATCCAAAGTGAATAAGTCAGGTGCAACCAATGTATACATCCGTCAAATATTCAATCCACTCTTGAAGTTGGTTGAACTTAATATCCAAAGAATAATATCGACTTTTCCATGAAGATACTTCTAGGCAATGAGAAATCTAGGACTTAGAAGTTGTAGTTTAAATGTTCGCCGAGAAATTGAGTTCTCAATGTCGGCAGGGCCATTGGGAAGCTGAACATTTGACTATACTATCAACTCGTTTCTCTGCTGTCCTCTCTGCGTGGTGTAACATTCAACATGTACAAATTGTTCGACGCTGATGACGAGGACAAGGTCGAATCCAATTCGCGCAACTCACACACATGATGCATAAATAACAATAGTTGCTGTCGACTCTACTCACTCAGTTTGTTTGAAATGCAGAAAAATTATTAGCTTGTTTCTTTTTTGAAAATATAACTTAATTAGGAAGTAAGCTAGTGTGTCAAATACGTAAAAGAACTATGATCAATTATCCAGTAACGTTGAATTTAATTTGAAATTTCCATGTTACCACACGTCGTTTGGTAAGCGCAGACTGCGAAAAGATCAATACGTTGGCGCCACCAAACGTGCGCCACGTGGTCGCCACTCGCCTCTTGTTATACAATCACAACCCTCGTGCACGAAAGGAGAGTGGTAACCAACCTCAAAACTCATCAAGGCGTAATTTATGTAATTCTATTAGACAGCACACCAAAAAACACCCTAATCTATAAAACCAGCTAACCAGCTCTTCTAAACCTATTAACTCTTACAATCGGTGTTTTAATAATCTCTGTGTCTGTTAGAAGCATAGAATACTGCTGGGGCATGCTGTTCTCGTGAAAAATCAATTGTGAGAAGATAAGTAGAACGAAAAGGAAGTGTGGAGTAGGTCCTAAACCAGTAATTGTAACTCCAAGACTGTACAGTCTAGGATATGGCCACTGTTAACGTCTACCATGAGAATGGGACCACATACAAATAAATAATTCGACCTTTGAGTGCACGCGGCGCGCACATTGTTTTCGTTCGCTTGCGCTGATTGCGCTCCGGCTGCCGGCGCTAGAGCGACAGCAGATCAGTATCAGCCAACTATTCCAGCTGGCCGGTGCGCGTTGTTTAATTCCCACCTTGGGCCGGTAACAACAATTTCATTCCGTTTGCAAACCTCACAAATCGATTGCCAAGTATAAAGTTCCTAAGTTCAATGGCTTCTCTTGCACTTGAAACTATTATTTTTGTGCCATGACCACTAACCTAATCTAAAAATGTGAAAACCTTTAAAACAGTTTTTTTAACCGTGTCTTTAGGCTTTATAATTCAAATTTAATCCAATGTTATTTATAATCCAAAATGTGCGATGAAGAAACTACAGATAAACAATGAGTGATAGACGTGATCTACGTGATAAGAAACACGTGCTGGATGCACCATCACCTGCAAAACATGCCAAACCCAATAGTCCACGTCTCTCTGATCGGGTGAAGTTCTACGAGGAGATTTGGGGTGGTGGAGGCGCTTCGTCCTCGGATTCCTCGACGACTTCGCCGCGATCAGCTGTTCGCAGCGCTACAAAAACACGGGATGTGGAGTCTTTTGAAACGACCACTTCCGCTACCGGTACTCAGTTAACCAGAAAGGCTTTGAAGACAGTTACGACTACCAAGACAACTGTTAAGGTTCAAGAATCGGGACCACCTCAGGTCGATGAAGGGAAGTATGTGTCTTCTCTTTGGATCGGGGGTCCAACTAGGACTCCATCTGACGAGATACTAGATTCAGCTTATCAGACACATTATTGCCAAGGATATTCACATAGGCATGGAAACGGACAGCTGGGCATAACTGAAATAGACCATGAAGGAAATTTGGACAGAAATTTGGTTAGAAAGTCTCCGAACTCTACGTTATTTTCAGTGGGGACTAGTAGGTTTACTTCCGAGGAGAGCTTGAGAAAGACACCATCCAGGGAAAGACTGGATTGGGAGAGTGGGAGCTCAGGGAGGAATTCTTCGCAAGAGTGGTATTCGGATTATAGAAGTGCTAGTTTTCAGCATAACAATGCAGCGAGTTATTTCAACAGCCAGACGGAGTATGATAAACATATTAATGTTATTCGAGGTTAGAAATGAAATTTTATTTAATTTATTTAGGGTATTTTTCCCGATTAGATGATTTATTTAATTATAATCATTTATTTATATAAAATGATTTTTGTTTCTATCAATTGCGAATATTATCTTCAATATCTAATTGGGCAACCTGTTTAGTCAACACTTGGAATATTTATTCAAGATAAGATTAAAGACGTTCGGTCTGTTTGATCTGGATAAAAATTAAATTGATATCAAGTATGTACACTCATTTTAGGATGACATAATATGGGGTTTGTTTACGAGTTATACTCGTAAGTTGAAACATGCTTGGAATGTACCAATCAGTTGTGTGCATGTGTACATTATCACTTTATCACTCTAATCAGTGATGCGAAATGTTAAGAGAACCTCGAACTAAGTACGTCCTGACACTGAGAGTGACTGTAAAAAGCTGAAGTTTAAACAATGGCAATAATTTAATATTTATTTGAAGAAGTCATTATTACAACTGACGTAATTGAAGTCAAATTACTTTTTATTGATGAAGAGTTTGCCTTCTTAATTTAACTAATTGGAACTTGTACAATGCTCTAGTGACTTTGGTGCTAATTATATTCGTTTAGTAGGCTTGGTAACACGTGCGGAAGTAACAATGGCATCTTAGGTTCTTGGTTGTTTGTTATAAGGTAGAGAGGAAGAACGGTGGAGATTTATTTTGAGAGTGCTTTTTTACAGAGATGATTGACACTTTATGAATAAATTAAAAACGTGTTTTACTGAGGCTTAAATACTGTCGTCCTTTATTGCAATAGTATCAAATATCTCTTTGCATCAAGGAGTAGACACTAAATTACAAGTTAAATTTTATTTATTTGAGCGATTTTGAAGGTCTCTAATGGAAAGTGTTTAGAGTATTGTTGAGTGTGGTTACGAAGTGTTTAAAATTCATTATGTTTTAATAACATAAGGAAAGTGTTTATTTATGACAATGATATCATTTGCAACGCATGAAGTTCCAAGAATTATGAATTTTTTGCTTAATCAATTTTATCAATACCAGAATTAGCTTAAGTCAGCTCAGCAACTTTTTACAATGTTTACATTACAATTTAATCGCGTCTAGTTAATATATCGATTTCCAAGACTTGTAATTAGAACAATTAGAACTTCGAAGTCTTGAAAATCATTTCAAAACACTGACTAATTGTTATAAATATCTTCAATGTCATAAAGATCTATGATTTCATATATTTTAAAACAGAGTCAACTAGTTGCATGAGTAGGTCGTGAAGTGCCTGCAAAAAGTCATTTAACAAATTCACTTTAAGCCAATGCTAACACATAGCGAAAACTACGAGTTGGGCAAATATTAAATAACACACACGACCATGTTGTGTGCTTGAATGGCAGTTAAGCATATGTTCAAAGACAGCAGACTCCAACTGTGATCTCATCTCACTGAAATTAACATAAATTTCATGCAATTCAGCAACCAATGACAATGTCATAATACTGTGTTAACATACTTTGAGCGAAAAATGTTATCCATTCGTTATGTAATGAATTGATCTCTTATGTGGAATCACATTTATTATATCTAATAAAATATATTTTCTCGGTATCGGTAGTTGAGGTGGTATATTGGAATGGAAGGACGCTGATTGATGCTAGAGAGATATGTTTTGTTTATTGAGCAATACCAATTCATTGCATTGTTTACTGACCTTAAGAAGGTGGCTTAAATTCTTGAAATAATACAAGTTCACCTCAAGTAGATTCTTTAAGGTACTACATACTCAACTTCTTTGGCTTCCAACCAATCTTCACACTCAACTACTAATTACTAGCAAATAGCACCACTGTTACGGAATGTGCTTGCTCGTGTTCATGCACTCACTTTATTTTAATTCGGATGCGTGATTGCGCGAATTGCGAGTCGGAGGCATACCGATTACATGATTAGCATTCCTTTAATTCCAGTATACAATTAATTATAGTGATTACATCAACAGCTATGACATGTCTATTATTAAAGATAATGCAATTAATTTATTATTATTCACTCAGCTTCTGAACATATTCGTTTAGAATCAAATAAAATTAAAATCAACTTTATAAAGGTTGTTTACTGTATTTGTTGTTCTTGTATTTAGGTCATGAAAAGCACTTTAAACATTTAGCGTTGTAATTTGCGGTTCGTCTGCGTAGAAAGCAACGACTTGCATTTTGTGTAATTGTTGCAATCGTTTACAATTCTCCAATGCTTTTAATTCCTTCGTAAGCACAGTTGATTGTGCTCTGGATTCTAGTTTACAATTGCTGTTGATATAATTCATTGTATTGTAGCACAGTATTTTATAGCGCTTTGTTTTTTACTTGTTGTACTAAATAACTAGTAAAATGCATAAATTTGACTTTTCCTATTGAATTAAGAAAACAGCGCTTTTGTATTTGTATACTTGAATTTGCATTTAATTAGAATTTAATTATTCCAGTTTGGGAGTAAGTCAATTTGGTTGAATATATGAATGGTATTTTTTATTGCATTTTGTAAGAGATTTACTTTTTCTCGTTGGTTGGGGATAAAGCGGTCAGATTGAGGGTTAGTGAGTCATACTGGATATTGATTTTTTTAGGAGTCTATTGCAGTACTAATGAAATTACTAGACTTTCAGTCTGCAATGAGAAATGGCGTGTACATTAATTAACTCAAACTAGTTGAGATAATGCTACTGCATGGTCAACCTACAATTCTAAACTATACAATTATACAAGTTTAACTCACAATGTTATGATATGACTGAAAAATGTGTTCAACATGCACAACATCCTAAAATACTGCGATAGTATATTAACTACTTACTTTTTCGAGCAGTCCAAAGTTAATGAAATTGGTGTGGACGAGAAAAAAAAGAAACAAGACATGTGGCGTTATCATAACATTAAATTACTATTAATTAAGAAGTTAGTTTATTGGATGAACATGAATGTGGGTAAACTATTAAATGAAATTGAGGATGCCAAGAATATTAAAATTGAAGGAAAATTTGTGGTTACTTAATCTTCAAATATATTGCTCAAAGACTCGTTTCTACTTTTAGTAGATGTCATATTATAAATACCTATACATAAACTGTTGAAGACTATTTCAGTTAGCAGTCATTTAGAAGTAATCTCAGTCTTATTTGATGATCCAATTCAAATGGAAATACGGAAACCGAAAAAAACTCAATCATAATTGATATCGGATTGATGTCAGCATGGAGCAACTTTCCATCTGTTATCTTTTCATTGAAAAAAGCAATTAATCTAACTAATTAAATGCTATTCACATTCTTTAATTTATTGTGTGGTAACGCACTCTACACATCATTCATATGGACTGATCATGGCCTCAGTGCAACCGTAAAAGACTTTTTACGCAATTAGCATCATTGTTCTCCGAATTATGTACTAGGTGTACTCTTGATTTCGCAGCGTTTATACCGGACGGGTAATAAATTTTGATTATGCAACGATAGAAGGACACAATATCTGGCAACAGATTCTGATAATGCAGGAGAGAAACAGAGAGGCAGAGACCATGGAATTGACTGTAGAATGTCAGGAAATTAACATATTCTGAATGTAGAGAGTAGTTTTGGAGGAATTTATTTACACAATATTCGAACAGCATTTAAATTGGAAATTAATTCAGTAATTTGCGATGCAAATTAATGAAATCACTTGACTTTTAAGCTTAATTAGAGAGTAGTTAGATATTTATTGGTTTATTATTGGATATTATTATTGGTTTAATATAAATTGTTTATATCAGTTAACCTCAGATCATATTATGATCTTAGTGAAGGTTGCACCATATTTATTGATTTCAAATTTCAATTTTACACTATTTTATGACCGTGAGATTGGTTACAATATATGCGTATAAGTAGGTTGATGGGATTAAGTTTTGATGTCACCTAACACTTAGGGAACATAGATTGTGATTGGGTTTTATGTTACACACATTCTATTTTAATTTATTTATTCATTTTAAAATGTTGTTGAAGCTGCGCATGTGCAAATTTGATCTCTAAATTAGGAATTATTAATATGATTCAAGCAAACTAACATACAATTAATATTGATTCTGAATAATATACGTATAAACGTTTACCTTGTAAAAATAACTTAAATTGGTTAGTCTACCACGCTGTCTTTGAAGCCCAAACTATTGATATCTTTATATTGCCAACATTAAAACCGAAAGGAAGGAAAACACAAAATAAATTACAGTATTATAAACGATCGAAAACCTAAAAGCATGAAATAACTGAGTTTGACGACTGTTTTACCACAATACTATTAAGCATAAAATGTAAATACAAAGTTCATTACCTTTACCATACAGTACTAGGAAAAAGAAGAAAAGAAATGAGTTACAATTCAAGAGATATTTCAGTATTAGAAACATTTGGTATAGTATCGCCATAAATTGCAACAAAAGGTTGAACGTTTGCGTTTTTGATGCGGCCGCACGCTCTCGGAAAAATATGTTATGATAGCTTGCGACGTCTCCGAAGTTTTCACCGCCCCTCAGCGGCAGGGCGCACTTAGTCAGTCGATTACATTTTCGCCAACGACGATGTACAGTTTAACAGTGGTGGTTAATTTTCACAGGCAAACTGTTGGCGTTGTTTGCATTACATTTGGATGCTCTTGCCTATTAATTGAGATGTTTTAACATGAACTACAGCAAAAGAGATAAAGTGTGAGTAAAGTGTACTACAGTGCAAATAAAAAGTACTTTCACGTAAGCGTGAATGAGTTAATTGTTTGTTTAGTAACAAAACTAATGGCACTTCACTAATTCAGTGCAATATTTATAATATGTCGGTATTCGTTACATCACCAAGTTATTTTTAGATCATGTTGGTTGTGGTTTTACATGGAGTTGCATTGGATTGCAGTCGTAGACAGGTTGCTAGAATCGACAACCTGTAACGGACTAATTAATCGGAATTAATTAAATACAATTCAAGTTCCGAGCAGTTTATGTATAGGTTTTTTAAAGGATGTACATAAAATTTAACTTGTTTACATGACTTTTACATAGACTTGGGAAGTTCATATTGTTTGGAATATAAATCTTTATCTAAACATGACTCTTTATCACTTTTTCTTGCAATTGACATTGAGAGCTAATGTCATTGTTATTTTTAAGCTTAACAAGTCAGCAAAAATGTTAGCAATGCAACGGTAAATTCAACTTGAAGTTGGAAATTGATTAAACACAAATGGAGTGTACTCTATTCAGTAGCTATTGACAATGACAGCTTTAGATATTTACTTACTTTAAAAGGACACAACAATATGTAGAAGGTTGTTCAAATTATTTAGATTAGACAATTTTAAATATTTGTTTTGGGTATTAAAAAATGACGATGAATGAGATGAGCGAATTAAATGCAAACTTAAATTTAACTTCTTGATTTAGGACATAAATCTTCAACCCACTTATTTTATTTAACAATTTCTATAGACCTTGATGACTCAACTGGGAGATTTAATATTGTACCTTGATTAATGTGTTTTGATTAGTGGTTTATTAATTCTTTTTTCTTTTTCAGATGAACAAGAACGTGTACAAAAGAAAACATTCGTGAATTGGATCAATTCTCATCTATCTAGGGTAAATCTTCTTTTTAACTATTTTTATTTCTAAGATATCGTAATTATGAGTAAAACCTTAGATTATATTTGGGTGTTCCTGTAACTGCATTTACTCCCGAATTTCCAACTTTCCATTCATTTCTCGTTTGTTACGCTTTGTTGACCCATCATTTCGAAACAAGCAACCCGTCAATTTAAGGTTGTACACCCGTACAACATGTCCAATGCTTTTCACCCTTCAGTTCATTCTCGTTCATCACACGATTTAGTTCAGTTTTTCTCACAACATTACTCCACACAACGCGCAAAGTTTTCCGCTGCGGCGCCTCCACCATATTCTGAATTCGTGCTTGGTACGAGCCTTTGCTAATCGACGCATACCCTCCACCACGTTTCGATACACTGATACCTTGATAGGTATTCAGGATACCTTTAGTATTTCGAAAGAGCAAAGTCAGTTTTGAATCGAACGCTGATCGGTAATTGTAACACGATATATTGTAGTTGTCGGGATTAACGATCGGGAAAATACCGGGGAGAATATCAAGGTGTTTATTGGTAATTTTATTTTTACAGCGAGTTCCACCGCTTAGAGTAGACGACTTGATCAACGACCTAACAGATGGCACGAGACTGCTTGCATTGTTGGAGGTTTTATCCGGGGAGAAGCTGGTAAGTTCAGAAAATACTATATTAGGAGAAAATATTAAGGCATTTTTGCTCTAGCCCGTGGAGAGGGGCAGAGTTCTCAGGCGTCCACACTTTCTGAGTAACGTCAACACTGCACTGCAATTTCTTGCTGGCAAACGCATCAAGTTAGTCAACATCAACGCCAGTGACATTGTTGATGGAAGGCCGCCAGTTGTCCTTGGTTTAATCTGGACAATCATCTTATACTTCCAGGTATTACTCATTTTTTCACATATTTTAAAAAAACTTCTTAATAATAAACTAATTTTATTCCTACCAAAATGTGTAATCAACAAATAAATTAATATATTAATTGCTATTAATGAATGTTTTCACCAATGCCACAATTTGATGCGTTTTTAAAGCTGCGACGACGGAATAGTTTTTGGATTGTGGTGAGTGCCATCAATCATCGACTATGCTGAAAACTAACTTATTTTATTTCCGTGCGCACGCATCACATACGCAAACACATTGTTGATTAATCAGTTGTTGAGTTATTTTGAACGTCTATGTGTTTGTGTTTGTCTTGTGACCAAGTCTGAGGATTTTTGTATATACACACGGTCTCTAGGTTTGGTTCATTCATTTATTGCTTTAAAATTACGTTTATTTCAACTATTAATGCATGCAACGTGTTGTAGATTGAAGAAAACAGTCGTGCCTTGGAGTATCTTGCAAAATACGGGAGTTCTTCCAGCTTGGAGAGTGCTGGGACTTCTTCTTCAGCAAACAAGGACAAATGGAAATTGGGAGCCAGGAAAACATTATTGCAATGGGTATCAAATGCCTTACCAAGGTATTTATTTAATATTCAGTTATTTATCAGTTATTTAGTTTGCAATGAGTGGTAATTACGCTTATTTTGTCTTTAAGTAATTCTGGTATTGAAGTTAAAGACTTCGGAGCAAGTTGGCGTGATGGCGTCGCCTTCCTAGCCATAATCGATGCCATTAAAGCCAACCTGTTGAATCTGGCTGAACTCAGAAAAGAGACAAACCGCATACGATTGGAGACTGCTTTTGATGTAGCTGAAAACGAACTTGGTATTGCACGTCTTCTCGACCCTGAAGACGTCGACGTTCCTAAACCAGACGAAAGATCAATTATGACTTATGTAGCGCAGTTTTTGCATAAATACCCAGAGCCGAAGAGCACTGGTCCTGATGCCATCGCAGCAGTTCAACAAGAATATGGAGAGCTCTTGAATTGGCTGCTGAAGAAGACACAATATTTAGAACACCTCCAGCACACTAACTCACTATCCAGAGATTACAATGACTACTTGACTTTCAAAGCAGAAGCCAATGAGAAGGAAACAATATTCATGAAGTTAAAGAATTTGATTGACTCCCAAAGTTTGGTGTCCATTGCTAAGGAATCATGGTTTGATATGACTAGACTTTGGTACCTTTTGGAGAAACAGATGAGGTACTGGTTGTGGTTGTTAGACCTACAACTTTCAGGGGAATTTGAAGAGGTAGGACAGTGGTTGGCGAAAGCAGAGAAGTTACTCTATGATGACGAGATTCCCACGATTATGAACGAAGACACCGCCAAGATTATCAGCAGGAAGTTGGAGGAGCACAAGTTATTCTTTGCTGATCTTCCTTCAATCGAAGCTATTTTTGCCAAGGCTTGTCAATGTCAACTTGTGAATGAAGTGCCTTCTCTGCAGTTGGACAATATGGCGCAGAGACTGAACGAAGTTGGACTCAAAGCAGCTCAGAGGAGGGTCAGACTGAAATTCATAGAACACAAAGTAAGCTGGTACTTTCTTCTTTGATAGGATGATAAATAAAAATTTTGTATTTGTTTATAGTGTTGCCTTATTGCATTTTTGCAACTCACCGAATCTAAACTGAAATCATGGACCGCTAAATATGGAAGACTGGATAAGGTAGCCCAACTCCTAGACCAATATAGAAACTTTGTCTCCAAGAATCACATCTTTCAAGAATTTAACAAAGCCTACGTTGATATGCAAGCCGTCATTCAGGAGTACAAACGTGATGGTAACATCGAGAAAAACGAAAAATACGAAGTGGATAAATTTATCAGAGATATCGCTGAGCGTTGGAAAAACGTCTCAATGGAACTACGTTGTGTTCAGAGTATGCTAGAAGAAGTTGTAGCGTATTGGCGTCGATGGGATGCACTTTCCATTCAATTTGACCAATGGTTAAACAATGCCGAAGTTGCTGTTAGGCAGGACGAAGATCAGAAAATGGAATTCTTCCAAGATATCAGTGTTTGGAGGGATAACTATCAACTATTAGGGGATACTGTTAGTTTCCTCATTGCAACCTGTGAAGAGAATTTGGCTGTAGAGTTGAGGGAGCATTATAATCAGATGACAGAACGTTGGGAGAAATTGTATCCACATGTCAATAAATATAGTCATGCTGGGGATATTCTTAGAAACCGGAAGGATTTCAGATCTGGCGTTGAAACCATTTTTAATTGGTTGAGAAAAGCAGAGACTATTCTTGGTAACAGGCAATTGAGGTCTACTAAGGGAATTCAGCAACATCTGAATGACCTGATGACATTGCAATCAGAAATAGAGTCAATGGAATCATTATTTAAGGAAGTATCGAGAACCTTCCAGATATTGATACAAGAATTAAGCAGAGATGATGTTGATAAAATGATGGCTAGTCTGAAACAAGAGAAGGAAGCTTTGGTGAAAGTCAGAGCTTTGATACCAATACAGATCAATCTATTCAATCAACTTCTAGTTCAACAACAGAGCCTGGAAGCAGGTCAGCAAGAAATCAACGCATGGTTGGACTCAGCTGAAGACCACCTCAGCCATTTAACTCTAACTTGTGACAAAGAAAACTTGCATAAACAACTTGATATACATAAACAATTCTTCACAAAGACACTCTACTACAAATCAATGGTGGAAAGTAAGAATAAGGTCCTAAGGAATATCATTAAGAGTGTCGATCAAAACACTAATTTAGACGTGGCTGAAACCAGTGCCAAAATGGAACAACTTAACGACAGATTCGAGTATGTGGTCGAGAATGCTCAAGTGTGGGAGAATAAGTTCCAGGAGGCAATCCGATGCTGGTTCAACTTCTGCGAATGCGAACGTGTCATCTCAGATTGGCTCAACAAAGCAGACCAGCTTATCAACGAGAAGCATATCGATTCTAAAAACGCGGTTGAATTACACAAAAGTTTCTTCGAACGTGTCAACGAGAAATGGATCCACGACCTCACTCAAAGTGCTCAAGATTTATGCAATTGCCTCCCAAGTGATCAACATAAACCAATCATACAATCAGTTGAGAAGCTGCAAGCCAAGTGGAGAGAAATCTTATCTTTCGCTCCACTGCATTTGATAAGATTAGAATTCCGGTTGGATGAATCCTCTTTCAATTACTACATCAAAGAGATTGAGAAGCAGCTGAATTTAGAACAGCAAGCATTTAATAAGCAGGGGAATTTTGATGCTATTTTGAGCAAGCATAACGAGTTTTTCAATCCCAATGGAATCATGGTTGAGGCACAGAGATGCATGGTTAACTTGGAGAAGACTGCGAGCACTTACAACGAATGCAGGCCTGATGATAAGTCACTGAGTGATGCATATGAGAAAGTGGTGATTGCGTGGAAGAACGTCAATGCTAAGGCGGAAGCGTTGAAAATACAGCTGGATCAGGTTCCGGAGAAGTGGCAGAAGTACTACGATAAGTTTAATGCAATGGTGGGGTGGATGAATCAAGTCGATGGGATGTTGAGGAATATCCTCAGTGACGTCAATAGTGTGGAGGAGTTTGAACGAGAGAAGGCCGTGTTCCAAGTGAGTCTTAGAAATAGTTATTTTGATATTGATTTTAATTGTGTATATTTTATTCTTTGCAAAAGTTGAGGAAGTTGATGGTATGATCTTATAGATTTGTTTCATTTTGAAAAAACGATAATTTTTATTGCGTTTCTTTGTAAAATATTAGAACATCTGCAAAGATGCCGACTCCAAACGTGAAGAGATGAAGTGGGTAGTTCAAACTTTAGATTCCCTTACATCACACTGTCCTGAAAACCAAGCTATAGCTGAGCAAACCAAACTAGAGGAGCTTATCGCCCGCTATAAGAATCTCATACCAACTTTAGAGATAACCATGGTTAAGACCGATGTGCTTTCGAAATGTTACACCTACCGACGTGAGGTACGTGAAGTCTGTATATTACTCCGAAAGGTCAAAGACCAATCAATGGAACAACCACCTCTGGAAAGCTTGGAAACCGTCACTACCATGATCAAACAGCAGGAGACTGCTATTATCCAATTGGATCTCCAACGTTCCAATATTATGTCTATGCTACAACGTGGTAATGAGTTGTCTAAGGATGTCAACGCTCCCACTTTTGTCAAGGAAGAAGTCAAGCACTTGGAAGTGGGCTGGACTGAAGCTTTCGATGAAACTTCTAATAGTCTCAAACGATTGAAGAGTACTCATACCTTATGGACCAGCTACAACCAACAGAAGAATGATATTCTGGAGTTGTTGGCCAAAGCTAATGCTGATTTGAATAGGATCCAACCAGGGCATTACAACTCGAGTAATCTGGTGTCTGAATTACAAGCTAAGCAAGTGATGGCTATTCATTTGAGGGAGACCACTGAGGAGATGTTAAGGCGCTTGAGGGATTTGTGTAATAAATTTATTGAAGTTGCTCCTCAAGTTAAGAAAGTGGATCTTAAAGAAGAGGTGACTGTAATTGAGAGGAAGACAGTTACTACTTTGGAGAATGTTCAGCAAAAGGTGGATTACCTCGAGGACTTTAATAGGAAATGGGTTGGATTTCAGAAAAATTTAGCGGAATTACAAAAATGGACTACACAAAGTGCTCCGCAGCTGTTGAGTGCAGCCCATGAAGATAATATAGCTCCAGAGGAACGTGTGACGAAGACCCAACAACTACAGAAAGAGATTGTTCATAAGATTAAATTGCTTGATAGTTTAGGAGCTGATGCAATGAAGTGGCTTCCTGATAACATTGAAAATGTTGAAGCTCAGAAAATGAGAGCTGATGTTATCACCCTCCAGGAAAAAGTCGGGACCATTAAGGGTAACGTAGAAAGTCAGGCTGCAATGGTGAGCAAAGATTTGTCTATCTGGCAGGAGTATCAAGGTAGTTTGAACGAAGTTAAACCTTGGTTGGAACAAGCCGAAATTAAAATTGGAATGCAACCGCAAAAACCTCTCACGATGCAGGAAGCAATTGAGATGCAAGCAGAAAACGCACAATTTGCTCAGGATTGTAGCTTTAATCTTGGCAAACTTAAAGGAGTTGTTGAAATATCCCAGAAAATTGTAACGAAAACAAATGCTCCCGATGAGGTTGATTCGATTAAGGCCAGATTTTCAAATGTGCAGTCAGCTACTGCGCAACACGCTCAAAAATTAGATAAACTGGTATCTAATTGGAATGATTTTGACATGAATGCAAAGAAGCTAGAAGAATGGACGATTGAAAAGCAGAAAATAACAATTCAGAAGACAATCAATTTGAATACACCTGATATTGATAGGCTGGAAAAAGAACTCGTTAAATTAAAGAACCTGAATAATGAAATTTCTGAAAGACAAGCACATGTTATTTCTCTAAGCCAAGCTTCAGATGCGGTCTGTCATCACTTGGCACCAGAAGGGGCTGTTTTGATCAAACACCGCGTGCAAGAGTTGAAAGGAGGACTCAATCAACTTGCAGAAGCAACCAGAGGTACAATTAATGAAGTATCTGATGCCATTTTGGCTCGCCATGAATTCCAAACAAGGATTACAGAATTCCGTTCATGGGTTGATGGTTTAACTAGCAGTGTTGCTCAAATTGACGATATCAAATCAGATAAAGTTGATTCTGCTTTGATTAACATCCATGCCTTGATGCAGGAGTATTCGGAGAAACAACCAGCATTTGTTGCTATCTACGAAGAAGTCAAGAATATTAATTTAATGACATCTAGAAGTGATAGTGAAGACCTTAACGAGGAATATTCTCAGTTGGTCAATAATTACAAAGACATCGAGACCAATTTAATCCAGAAAAAGGGGACGCTTGAGAAGTGGAATGAGTTATTGAACTGGTGCCAAGAAACAGGACAGCAACTGAGTCACATTAAGTTCCAGATGGAGAGTCAGAAGAATAACCCCGAAGAATTACAGAAATTGAATGCGGAGATTGATTTGATTGTTAATAAGTTATCTGTATGGAAGCAGACTGCAATTGCTACTGATAAAAAACCAATTGTTGCTATTCTAAATGAAGGAGGACTTTCTATCACTGGCGAGTCTTTGGTGAATGATATTGAGCAAAAAGCAAGAAGCTACAAGACACAACTATCTGAGAAATTGGAAGGCTTGCAGCAATTGAAGCAACATTGGAATAAATTTGATAATTTACAGAAGAAGGTCAATGATAACAGAGATGAAATCATTGCGAAATTTCACGCAATTGATGTGAATATCAACAAACTTGCAGATTTACAACCTGCCGTCAATGAAATCAACAAGCTGTTGGACCTATATGCACAGACTACTGATTTGAGGGGAAATCTACAACGTGAAGGACAACAGTTAATGAAACAAGACGTTCAGAATGTCACTATTATACAGAATATTCTTTCGACAATTGAAGCTGGATGGGATAAACTTTATGAGGGAATGCGTGATCAAAAGTTGAAATATTCTGATATTATCTACGCTTACAATGAGTTTAAAGATATCAAAACTCGTATTGATGAAGAAATCCTAAGCGTTAAGCAAATCACGCTTGAAACACCCAACGACTCAATTCAAGCGAAAGTCAATGCAGAGATAGCCAAGAAAACACTGGAAGCGGTTAAGAAGATCAAGACCTTGCTGGATAAAATGGACGCCAAAGGAGATAACATTATTAAGAAATCAATGGGTGTTGATGTAATGGCCTCACTTGTTAAAAACGAACTACAATCAACACATAGAACATGGACAGATGTATACGATACTATTCTGAAGTTGGTACAGACCACCGAATCTCAAGCAGTTATCTGGAAACACCTGGAGGAGACAAAGAATAAACTTCTGAGTTGGCTGAGTGATCAGTGTGTTGGAATGTCACTTGCAATTGAGAAACCGAATGAGTTAGAATTGGGACAAGCGAAATTTGCGAAATACAAGGAAGAACTTCCTTTCTATTTAAGTCTACAGAACAGTGTCAAAGATAAACATCAGCAACTCTCTGAACTATGCGATCATAAGGAGATATCTACTATTCAAGCATTTATGAAGTTACTTGAGGATCAATTTGAAGATGTAGAGAAAACCGCTGAGAAATTACAAGGAGTTATTGCCAAATATAGTGAGAAGGAAACTGCAATTCAGAAAGCATTGAAGACAGCTGCCAATCAAGTTGCTAATCTCAGAGAGGAGATCATCAACTGTGAGGATCTTTCTGGAGAAAATACTAAGGTGTTGGAAAGGTTGATTAAACTCCAGAAAGCTAAAGGGAAGCTCATTAAGTATGAAGGTGACATTAAGCAGATTGATACGCAAATTAGAGAGTTGAATACACTCTATCCCTATGTAGGATCTTTACCTACAGAATACCAGAACTTACAGAAGAGATATGATGTGGTTCTAGCTCATTCTGGCAAAATTGAGAATTCTTTGTTAGCATTTCTTAAGAAATGTCATGGTGATAGGTTTGGAATTCTACAAAGATTGATTCAGACTCACAAGGAGAAGGTACATTGGTGTATGCCAGAAGAAACCAGTGATAAGTATAATCTGGAAGTCAAATTGAATGCTCTACTTCCGATTGAACAAGCTGTCGAAGATTGTGAAACAAGAAAAGCGGAATTTGATGAATCCCTGAAGATTCTTGAATGTGTAGAAACGCCTGAGAACATTAAATTACTAAACGCGGAAAAGGATAATTTATTGTTGGACTTGAAGGACCTCAAAGAGGGCTACACTACTACTAAAGCTTTACTTGAGAGAAACATTAGACTCCACAAAAAGTATGATGAACTTTCAGAGGAAATCTCTAACTGGTTGAAGGACATTGAAAACAAAACCAGAACAGATTGCACTCCACAACTAGATATTAAGAAAGTAGATGATAAAATCAAAGAAATTATCAAGTTGCAAGAACTGGTCAATGACTATGGCTCTAAATTTGATGAGCTTACTGGACTTGGTGATGAGATGATGCAGGAAGTGCCAGAATCCAGAGTAGGACAATATGTCCAACATCTTCATACCAGACTACAAGCTGTTAATAAATTCCTGGCACATTATCTACAGAAATTGAATGAATTGAAACAGTACAAACAACAGTACAAGAAGAGTATCAAAGAAGTTGAGAATTGGTTGGTTGAGGCAGAAAAGAAAGCCAAAACCTTCAAGAATTACAAACCCAGTGAGAACACTCTCGAGGAGTTAAAACAGTTTGCTGCTCAGAGAGAATTAGGACAGCAGTTATTAAACAAAGCAGTTGAAAATGGCGAAGCAATGTTCTCGGGTGTTACTCCTGAAAACAGAGATGCAATTAGGACAGAATTGAGGAACCTGAGAGATAAATCAGAGAAGTTAATTAACCAAGTTAATACGATCTACAAACAAGTTGAGAATATTCTCATGGAAAGACACTCGTTTGATGATTCTCTCAAACAACTTAGTGGTTGGATTGATGACTCCAAATTGAAACTAGGTGATGATGTACTAGATGCTACACTGTCAGAAAAAAAGGAGACTCTTCACAAGTACAGAACACTTGCAAATGATGTCAACTTGCACAAAAATATTGTCCAACAATTGTCAGACAAGATCAAGTCATTATCCGATTCTGAAGCAGAGGAGAAACTGAAAGTGAAACTCGATGAATATCAACAACTCCAGGGCCGAGTTACGGATAGAGTTAAGATTGCCGAAGGATACATTACAGCTCATGAAAGTTATATTCATGTTTTAGAAAAGTGTAGAGATTGGCTAAGTGCACTGACTTCGGAAGCTGCCGCTCTTGTTGATGAAGGTGCAGCTGAATTGGCTAATGCTAGATTAGTCATTGTTGAGAATCTTCTTGGGCAGAAACATGATGGGGATAAAATAATTGCTTCCTGCAAGAGCCAGTTTGAAATTGTTCTTAAGCAAACAGCTACTGCTGGACATCCTGCTTTGCTACAAGGATTCCAGGAACAAGAAGAAAACTGGAAGATGTTTCTCCTCATGTGTAATGATGCTCAAGATAAACTCAATGAGATTTATAATAAGTATGCAGAATTTGAGACTTTGATTGATGATCTAGACTCGTGGTTGAAACAGATTGAAGCTCATGTTAAGGATCAGAGTTTGAAGAGTACAGAAGAAACCAAATTAGCTCACTATGAGAAGTTGATGACTCTAGAACAAGAAATTAACGCAAAGAATATTGATTTTGATGGTGTTGGTGCATTGATACAAAGTCCTGATATTGACTCCCAATTATTATCCAAAGTATCCCAACTTATTTCAAGGTATAACTCAGTTAAGAATGCAGCTAAAGAAGGTGTCACCCGTTATCAAGGATATTACAAAGAACACCAGTCTTTTAACGAAGAATATCACGATTTTGTACAATGGTTGTCAGAGAAAGAAGCTGAACTATTAGAAATGAGCCACATTGTTGGTGATTTACAAGTGCTGCAAGAAAGGCAAGTCAAGATTAAAGAAATGCTAGATGCAAAGAATCAACGTCAAGGTACTTTTGAACGTCTAGAAGTGGGCGAAAAGTTATACTCCCACACTTCCCCAGATGGCAGGGAAATTATTAGACAACAATTGAGAAACCTAAGGACCATCTGGGATGGATTTGCGGATGATCTTCAATCAGCGTTGAATAAACTAGATCAATGTTTGATTCAATTTGCTGACTTTACTACCACCCAGGAGCAATTAACAAAGTGGTTGAAGGATGTCGAGAAGGCCATGCATCAACACAATGAATTGAAGGTAACCTTACAGGAAAAACGCGCTCAGTTACAGAATCACAAAATAATGCATCAGGAAATTATGAGTCATCAACAATTAGTGGAGTCTGTTTGTGAGAAGGCACAGCATTTAGTTGATGCTACGCAAGATAAATCTTTGAATATCTACTTGCAGAGTATCAAACAACTCTTTCAGGATATTGTAAACAAATCGAAGGATTTGCTGAAGAATTTAGACTCATGTGTTGATAAACATACTCATTACAATCAACTAGTTGCTGCTTTTAAAGATTGGTTGCAGGAACAAGGAGAAAAGGCCAGGGAACTTGAGGATATCTCTGGGGAGAAAACAGATATCCAACGAAGAACTGCTGCGATCAAAGCACTTAAAAACAATGGTGCGGAAAAGAAACTTGGGGAAATTGAAGAACAGATTGAAGTTATGGTGAATAATACTGCACCTCAAGGAATTGATGTATGTAGAGATGAATTAAAGGGTGTTGGAAGTTTGCTCAAAGGACATCTTGAGAATATTGATTCTGTTATTGTCAAACAAGAAGGTGCCCTTAAATCATGGATTGAATTTGAAACTGAACTTGAAGATCTTACCAGTTGGTTTAAGGCAGCTGAAGCAGCGCTTAGAGACCAATCATTGCAGATTACTCAACAAGAGAAAGCAAATCAATTGAAGAAAATCTCGGCTGCAAAAGAAGAAGTTGTTAGCAAAGAGAATGTTGTTGATGCATTCATTGATAAGAGTCATGGTCTTCTCCAAATAAGTATGTCTCAACGTATCAAACCACTGATTTCTAACATTACTACAAGGTATCAGTCTTTGCATTCCCTTTGCAAGGATGTATTCAATCGATGGCAGAGTATGGTTGATGATCATAAAGCCTACGAAGAGAAATTGGAAGAGGTCTCTAATTGGTTGGCGCCTCTAGAGAAATACTTGGCTTCTTTAAAAGGTGACGACTTGGGTGATAATATTGAAGCAACAACTGGAAAAATTCAGTTCATAGTGTCAGAAAAGGAACAAGGAGAATTAAAAGTGAACAACTTGGTAATGATGGGAGAGAGGCTTTTCCCAGACACTGCAGCTCAAGGACGTGAGATTATCAGGAATGAATTGAGGGACATCAGAGATAGATGGGATAAATTTGATGAGGGTGTCAAACGTCAACAGAAACTAATGGAAAGTCAATCTTTACAATTAAGCTTCTACCAAGACAATCTACAACAAGTTTTATCCTGGTTGGATTCTATGGAGAAGGTGATGCAAGTGGACCCATCAACATGGACCAGTGTCCAAGAAGTTCGCGCTAAACTACTGAAATACAAAACCAATCTACAAGAAATAATCAACTACAAAAGGGTCATTGAAGGTGTTACCGAAAAAGCAAATATTATAGTTCAAATTACAACTAGTAAGGAAAAAGCGACTGAGGTGGAGGCAACCATTTCATCAGTCAACAACAGATACCAACAACTATTAAAACATTCACAGCATATTATTGGGCAACTTGAACATTGTTTGGGTGTTTACCAACAATTCTACGACAGTCAAAAATTACACCAGGACTATCAGAAGGGTCTCTGGGACAGACTAGCTGGATACTCTGATTATTCAGGCAGTAAATCTATTTTGGAAGAGAGATTACAACAGGTTAATCGAATAACTGACCAATTACCAGAGGCAGAGATTAAATTGACAGAACTCGAAAAGCACATCGAGACCAAAGCGAAGATCCTTCCGGTAAGAGCTAAAGAAGCGATGAAAAAGGACATGGCGAATCTAAAGTTTGACCTGGAGAAGTTTGTCTCATTGTTGAATGATGTCCAGAGGAGATTACAAGAACGACTTGATCAATGGAATGAGTATGAAACTATCATGGATAAACTGTTGGCATGGTTGACCGATGCAGAGATGTTGCTGAAGGGATACTGCTTTAGGAACACTGTTGAAGAGAAACAGGAACAACTTGGCAGATATCAGGTGAGCTTTATTTGTGATACTCTATTTGGTTCTTCTCATCAGTACAGTTTTTGCGTACAAATAATATAAAGTTGTTTTTCTATTTTTGTTTGATTTTAATTTTTTTGTTTTTATTTCATTCTTAAACACATAGGTGTTGTGTAAGGTCATTGAGACACGTGCTACCGACGTGAAGACGTTCACAAACTTATCCGATCATTTAGAACAAGTAAGATTGATGTCATGTCTGCATGATTAATGATCTGAGGTGATCGGAAATATTTGTGTCTTTACTTTCAATATTGCTAATACCATTCAATGTCGTATGTGTATTAATATTGATGTACTTTCTTCTAGTTTGTTTACTTTTCTAAGTTGATGATATTTTGGTTTAGGCTTTGATTGTAAGCTTGAGACACAACGAAGCTGACTTTGATAAACTCACTGATGATTCTACCGACCTCATTGAAAGCAGTGGAGATACCAGGATCTCGGTTAGTGTTCAACAAGTTTTCTCAAGATTCCAAAGTATCCAGAACACGGCAAAGGATATCACTAAGAAGTGTGAGCAAGCTGTGGATGATCATAAACTGTACAACGAAAAGTATCGTCAGTGTAGTGATTGGATAGCTGCGGCCCGAGGAAGATTTGATGCCTGCCTGGAAAGCTTGAAGACAGGTTCACGTGCTGCGATTACAAATCAGATCAATCTCCTTGAAGAGTTGCTCTCGCAGCACACAAGTGCTACTGCTCTTCTGAACACAACAATTGAACTCGGGGAGAAGCTATATCAGAGTACTGGTCTTGATGGGCGTGAGATTATCAGTGTTCAATTGCAAGAATTGCAACAAGCTTTAGAATCTTTGTATGATGGTATTAATAGTACTGATAGAGACCTCAAGGATTGTTTAAGCAAATGGAGTGGTTTTGAGGAGTCAATGGAAACCATGAAGACCTGGCTCAGGCAGGTTGCAATGCAACTTTTAGAAGACATTGAGTTGAAAGCCACTTTACAAGAGAAGAAAGACCAGTTGCAGGTTTATAGGAATTTGGTCCAAGATGCAGCTCTTCACCAGGAGGACATTATTGATCTGAAAGACCGTGTGGATAGTTTACCAGAAGGCAACGAAAAGATTACACAACAGCTTAAGAGTATTTCAAGTCAGCATGCCAAGCTTCTGAAACGTGCCCAAGATTTTGTTGAACAGTATGAGATTATTACAAATGACCATCAGCAATTTTCCATGGCTACCGGGGCTTTGAATGACTGGTTGACTAACACTACCTCTTTAATTTCTTCTTGGGGTGACGTAGATGTTGATAGAATAGCGTTGATTTCCAATTTGGATAGACTCAAAGCTCTAAAAGCATCCTTCCCTGAAGAGGAATCAAGATTAATGAGTATTCGTAGTCATGGAGAGAAAGTTATCCCAGCTACAATTGATTATGGTCAACCTGCAATCCGAATTGAAGTTGACAACTGTACCAAGGATTGGACCTCGATGTTATCAACAATTGATAGCTTGATTGATGTCTTAGAACTAAAACAACAACACTGGAATGAATTCGAAACTTTGAAAGACAGTATCATGACTTGGTTACGAAACACGGATACAGAATTACATTCAATTGACCTGAAAGCAATTGCTGATCAGAAGGTACAACAATTGGAGATTCTTAAAACTCTCCAGGGAGAGGTCAGAGCTAAGGAATTGGAGATTGATTCAGTTACCGAGAAAGCCCAGATGTTGCACAAGGGATTAAACCAGAGATCTTCACTGATTTCTGAGATGGGTGTTAAATACCAACAATTGTACCATAAAGTCAAGGATTTGACAACTCGCTGGCAACAGTATGTTACTAGCCATCAAGATTTTAATAACAAAATCAAAAGTGTTGAAGATTGGTTGGAGGATATTAAGAATAAGTTAAACTACTGTTCGGATCTTAGGGCAGCTTCTCAGGTAGACCTAGAAAAGAAGATGGCTATTTTACAAGATTTGATTGTTTTTAAAGAAGAAGGCTTTGGAAAGATACAGAATTTAGTAGAGTTGGCACAAATTGTCCTGGCCAATACAGCTCCAGAGGGACATTCTGATATTAACAATGCTTTGGTCAGAGTGTCAGATCAGTGGTCTTTGTTGGCTTCGAAGATGATTGATACTAAAGCCATTCTAGATGATAGTCTTACAAAGTGGGCAGATCTTTTTGATCAGACTAATGGTCTCAACAAAATCATTGAATTGATGCAGCAACAGTATGATGAACTCTCTGTTCTTCAATCAAACATTCCAGAAAAGAAGACTCAAGTAGACCGTATTCGAAGTATTGATGAAAAGGTCAGATGTGAGAAGATTGAAGTTGATAACATTCGTAGTAAAGTCATCGAATTACTAGCAAGCAAACAACAGAATCAGTCTGCTAATGATGCTAAAGTTATCTTGGACAAATTTGATGATCTTTCTGATAAAATTTCTAAACTTCTCTATGCTAGAGAAACTCAATTCAGAGATCATAAGACCTACAAAGAGTCTTATGAGGAATTCCAACGATGGTTGACAAGAGCGCAGGAGAAGATTCCGCAAATTAAACAGAAACCAATTGGAGATAAAATGTCAGTTGAGATGTTCTCACAGCCCTTGGATGCGTTGTTGAATAAACAAGTTCAGGGTGAGGTGTTGTTAGATAATTTGGACCATGCAGCTCAGGTTGTGCTCCCTAATACCAGCAAGCAAGGACAGGAAGTGATCAATAATGAAACTAGAGCGCTAAGAGAAAGTTTTGAACGTTTGTTTAAGGAGCTAAGGGACCAACGTGAGCAACTAGAGGTCGTCTTACTGCACTGGAGAGAATACAAGGATGAATACGAGAGGCTTTCTGATTGGTTACAACAGATTGCTATTCTTACTAAAAACCAAAAGATTACACTGTCTAGTAATTTAGCAGAGAAAGCCAAACAAGTTGCGGATGTCAAAGATATTCTTAATAAACTAGACAATGTCAAGAAGGACTTTGATAGATTTAATGTTTTTGCAAAGAAATTCCTCAATTCTCCTCTGGATATCTACGTAAATAACCAACTCCAAGGCTTAAATTCAAGATACCAGGTTGAAATTAATCTAGCTAGGGATGTCCTCAAGAAGGTTGAGACAAACCATGATCAACACAAGGACTACGATCAAAACCTAGCGAAGAGTAGGAAGTGGATTGATAAAGCTCGTGAGTTGATCGCAAACTGCACTGAAGGTGCTAATACAACAAGCAAGGATACTCTTCAAGCACGCTTGGATGAAGTTCAAAAACTGCTTGATAAACGTGAAGAAGGTCAAAACTTGATTCACACCACAATTAATAGTGGAGAGAAGGTTCTACGCAATACAAAGTCAGATGGACGTGATACAATCAATAATGAGATGAAGGATCTCCAATCAGACTGGGAGAAGCTCACCAAGAAAATGTCTACGGCTAAGGTACACCTTGAAACAGCACTGCTTCAATGGGCAGATTATGATTCTTCCTACTCTCAACTCCAACAATGGATCACGGATAGAGAAGCCAAGTTACAACAAGTTTGCGAGCAGAAGGTCACTACTAAGAAGGGACAGAGTGGTTTAAGTTCATTGCCAATTGGAGAACGCAAAGCGACTCTGCGTGAGACCAATAGCATTGTGCAGGATATAGTCTCCTTTGAACCTATGATCCAATCAGTTGCTTCCAAAGCGGATAATCTCATGCAAGGTGTTCCAGCGTCAGAAATTTCCACAAAATATGAATCACTTAGTAAGCATGCCAAGGAGCTGTATGCCAAGCAGAAGGAGACGGTCGAGCAACACCAGGCGTTTGTCGATGCAGGTAAGTCATTTGTTTTCTATTTTACTACAACTTACAAGCTTACAGTGTAAATTTACTTAAGTGACATTATCATGTGTTAATTATCATTCAGTAGACTTTCTTCAATCTGTAATATTTGTTTCAATAGTTGTGCGATGTCCTGTTTCATTTTCTTCTTATTCGAATTGCGATTAGATCTTTTTCTTAACTGAAACGGGTAGTGAACTCCCAAGGATGGGTAACCAAATTGATTTTTGATAGGGTATGACGTTGGTAGGGGAATTTTATTTTTGGGTTCTTCCGTCTGACCGTCCAAATGGTACACTTGTGTTAGTTGCCATAAGTTGAAAGGGCCTATTGTGCTAGGTTCAATGGTATTTGATTTGATGGGAGAATGGTTCGTTGTAGAAGTAATCCGGCGCATCGGTAATGGAGGTTGATGGACACTATCTTTGAATCCATTCGGTCGTAATTCACTCAGGTCGGATTTCTGTTTTGTGCATAGATAACTTGCGTTACCACTAGTAAATCCTATTCTAAGCAGCATTATAATTAAGGACACACCTAGAACAACCCGACTTAGCCCGGAACATTGTAACATGTTGGCGGAATTTTGACATGACACATGTTTACTCTCCAAAATGTCAACATGGTATTAATTATTAAAGGGAATCTCCGTGACAATATTGGATTGGTATTTAACTTTTCTTTCAATCTTATTGGGTTTTATTCTTATTCTTCCACGTTTTTCTTTACGTTTTTTAGTGACGACAGGATGTATATTAGACAGCAAATATTTATCCAATTGGAATATATCCCAATCATTAGGCGTTTCTTGTTTATTCTTTCTGAGTAAATGCAACCTGCTCCAGATACCCATCGGTGGTGTGGTGCTCGGTACCCCTCGGTGCTGCTGGCACTCATCGTCATCATCACAAGGGCCCAGAATATTATTGAAATCTTTCAGCTCAGTCTCGCTCAACATCGGTGGCATTGGCGGCATCGGCAGGTGAATCTCGGACTTCATATGGTGACTTGGCGAATCCCGATTGAGGGTCAGCGCAATGTCATTGTAGTCATCACCGTCATTATCCGTCGTCGCAATTGCGAGGCCTGCATCTATAAGCAGAATACCATTCAGAATTAACGTCACAAAAATTTTCAGCACAGACATAACGCATTACACAAACACATTGAATGACACTCACCTGAAGCTCAATTGATTTGTTTGACTTTCCAAAGTCAATCAATTAATTACCTATTCATATGTGACAAGATGTCCATTGCTTCCTGCAATTTTCTCTTCCAGCGAAATAGACGGAATTTTTTATTTCTGCGTTTCTTCTTCTGGCATAGTTGCGCCGTGACTACACGTTCATCATCAGCAGCTTGGATTTTAGTTCTTTCCTTCTCTAAGCGATTACTAATACAATGTTTTCGTACTTTGGCTTCTTCCAGACCAATGTCTGTCTCTTCCTTGAGGTCACTTGCATTTTCTGCAATCTTCTCCAAGGACTTCTCGATCCTCTTCATTGTATTCTCAGATTCAGCTAAGCCTTCAATGAGAAGATTGTAATTGTTTTCATTAGCTTGACATTGTGCTAATGTCGCACCGTTTGAGCACTCCTGTTCAACTGTACCAATTCTCCTTAGAATGGCTTGCATGTCTTCCATTAAGCCCACCATCATTTCCTTCATTGGAACCAAAGATTCAATAGCGTCAGCCTCTACTTGTCGTTTCTCAGCTTCGTAAAATTTATCTTTCGCTTCAAATCGATTCAATTGGTCCTGCAAATGGATCATTCTCTGTTGTTGGACATAATCATTCTTGGGTATAACGGAAGATGATTTTATTTCATCAGCATCATAGTCGGTTTCATCTGGGGTACAGGCAGTGATCGGCATTGGTCTTGTTTCTTGTTGGAATGGGCGGGTATCTATGATTAACATTGTGGATGTTTCTGGGTATTTCGCATCTTGTCTTAGAAGTGGTTCTTCATTGGATTGCCTTAGTGGAGAATTTGCACGAACTTCATGATCATAATGTGGTAAATAGGCCATGGTATTAACTGGGAGAAAGTGTGCTATCTGCGGAGCTAATGCTGTGAATTCCTTCTTATCTGACGTACTGTCCCATGTTGGAGGTGGTAAAGGTACTTGTTCTTGAGAAGTCTGCTTTTCTTTACAACCGTGGACATTTTCTGCTCTTCCAGTTGCGGACATGACAGATTCATCATTGTGCCGATGCTTTGACGCTTCCATCAATTTAGCTTTTTGTTTCTGAATATTTACCAATGGTTTGAGAACATAGTGGTTCTTATTGAAATTGGGTAGGAAGGTAATCAAGTCTTCATCTTCAGGAATGGTCGGAACAAGAAGATGTTCTTCATAACCAGGTGTTAATAGATCTTCATTTGGATCATTCTCATATCTTTTATTACCATCAGTCCATTTAAAAATATTGGAAGGTGGACTCATTACCAATCTATCATCATCAACTTCTTCATTTGGGTTCTCATCACCAGATCGTTTCATATCAACGTGAAGACCCGCACTTAAGTTAACTCCTCTCAGTTGATTACTTTTCTCGGTTTGTGTTTTCTTGATACGTTGATCATCTTGCAACTTGGCAATGAATTCCACATTAGAGGAATGTATATTGGATTTGATTAATTTCTCGAAGGGTTCTGCTATTGCTTTTATTCTCTGGGCAAATCCTCTAGGTTTTACCGGAAAGAATGATATATTGTTGACCGCATGGAGATCGTAAGATCCTTTGGGTTCAATACGATTGTAAATAGCATCGTATTTGGGTTCTATTGCTTCAATTGTTTTGCTCCTTCTTGATTTAGTGTTTGGCTTATTTGCAACAAATTCAGATTTATCATTGTTATACTGTTTGATAAGATTATCAATTCCTCGAGTCATATCGAAAGCAGCAGCAGCTGAGACAGTAGAATCTTGTCTTACTTTTTTATTACAGGCAGAGTCTTCTTCAAATTTTACTGGGTTATTATTTTTTGCAAGAACTCTAAGCATGGGGTCACCATGCGACGTGTATGACTTTACAGATGATTTGTTATTATCTGTCTCCTCAGTAGGTTTGTTTTGAAAGTCAAAATTCAACAAGTTCCACGCATTTTTTTCAGTTTGTCTTGAACCAAACATATTTAAGTCTGGATCTTCATCCCAAAATGTAATCTGCTCGTATTTTTGCAATGACAATGTAGAAGGTTCATCTGACATTTTGTTTTTGGTATGATTTGGGGCATACCCAAATTGGAAACTTTTTACCTGATTGATACTCTCTCTTAATCTCTCGTTCATATCATTCAGCTCATTAAAGAAGGTAATTCTTGCTTCATCATTAGACATTGTAATTGTATTTGGAGACGTTGAAGAACTATGTCTATGCGTGGTACTTTTAGTTGCATACTCTTCGTATCCCGTTTTTTGTGTACTATCGAATCCAAGGCCAAATTGAGCCAATCCAGGATAAAGAGTTGTAGATTCAAGAAGCGAATTAGCTTTAAGCTTTGAATCTCCTTTAATTTTGTGTTCTTTCTGATGCTTATCATGTTTATACTTGGTAGTGGTGCTTTTATACGTAATAAGGGGTAACATTGTAGAAGATTTCAGTTTCTTTCTTCCAAAATGAAAGTGACGCTTATCTAACTCAACATGTTCCGATCCATCTGATGCTAATTGAGGTAAAGTCTCAGCAAGGTTTTTATTCGCCTCAGTTGTGGCAGTAATTTCTCTTCGTACGATATCACTATCTCCAGGATCTTCCTTCTTATCACAGGTGGTTCTATGTTCGTATAAATCAACTAACGCTGTTGCTTTGATCGATTGGCACGTAGTGTTGACATCCTCATCTTCATTGTCTTTGTAGACTGGGGGTTTCTTGATTTTAAAGCGCCCTACACGGAGGAGGGGAAGATGGTCAGGGTGGTGGAGTGGCATATTGGTTGATACCTGGATGAAAGGTTGGTCATTTTGTTGTTTAAACTCCAGACGGAAGAAATTGAATTTTTCTTGTGGTTCTTCAAGAGGTTGGATTCTTTCTATTTCTGGATCTGGATCTTTTATTGGATTAGGTTGTTCATCAATGATTGGATTTACTAATGTGAAGATTTGTGGCGGTTTGATTGTTGCAGCTTCAGCTTCAGTTTGTGAATTTGTAGGTGATTTCGAAGGTTGATGATGGCTTTTCGGAAATTTACGTGGATTTTCAATGATTTCTACAATTCTTTCATCATTATCTTCTTGATTAGTCATGGTTTGTGGAGATACCACTTTTATTACATTTTGGGGATCTGTATGAGGATTTTCTAAGATCTCTACAACTCTTTTATTGTCATCTTCTTGGTGCGCAATGATTGGATGAGATATTACTTTAATCCCTTCCTGGGGACGCCTATGAGGATTTTCTAAGATCTCTACAATCCGTCTGTCGTCATCTTCTTGATTAGAAACAGGCGAATGTTGTACGGTGGGTTTTATTTTGTCCTGTTGATTTTTGTGTAGACTTTTTATACTTTCTACGATCTTCCCATCGTCATCTTCTTTGCCTGGAATTGATGAAGGAGGTGCAGTTGGCTTTACTTTTCCTTGGCAATGTTTATGAGCCCTAATATAATCTTTAATGTACTGTTTATCGAAAATATTTTGATTCCTCTTGAGGACTTGCTCAATCTCCCTCATATGGTTTTCAACATCCTGGTTGCTTTTTATTCGATACTCCTCTCTTTTCGGAACATCGAAATATGCTCTGGGCGTTATTTTGATCTCATTAATGTCATCTCTTAAAATAACATTTGGAGTTAGGATTATTTTAGTCATAACAGCTTGGGGTAAATGTGTAACGATTTGATACTCATCACCACGATGTTTGATTTTAGCTGGTGGTCTACTAGACTCTGACCCGATTGGGAAGAGTCCAAACAAGTTGGGATTCTCGGTGATGTCACTGAAGTTTGGTACTAGGCCAGATGATCTGTTCTTTCTTAGTCTTCTTTTATGTGTATGCTTCTGTAGTTTCATTCTGGTTGCCTCTGAATTGGCCCCACCTTGATATTTCACTTGTCTAAGGCGATGTGGGATGTATTCAATGTCGCCATATTGATGCATATGGTACTTCTTCTTGTACATTGGATGGGTTTCATAAGGGTCATTGTCGAGATTATAGCGGATGTGTCGAGGGTCTTGGACTTTATCGTCGGAATTTACGATGTATACAAAATCAACTATCAATGAAACTAGAAATAGAAAACGGTACATAATATACTTAAGTATGACATTTTGCTTCTGCGTCAATGTGACATTCCAAGTGACTGACAATAGCAATTATTAGGAATAAACCTTACTAGTTACTGAAGTGAGGGTATTTTCTTTCAGCTAATGACTTTGTCCAATGGATTCGTTACTCGAAGGAACGTCTTAGCAAGTGTTCGGAACCAACTGGGGACAAGGAAAGCCTAGCATCGAAACTATCCCAACTTAAGATCCTTTTGAATGAAGTTAGTGATGGTCAGAAGAAATTAGAATTTGCTCTGGAGCAAGGAGATGTGGCCCTGCAATGTGCAGATATCCAAGATAAAGATATTATTGAAGAGGAGATTGGTCTTTTACAAGATGACTATGACAACTATGTTGATTCTTTGAACAACAGCAAGAACTTGCTTGAAGTTGGTATTGTGAAGTGGACTGAGTACGAAGAGCAGTATCAGGAGGCATCTGAATGGATTGCACAAACTGAAGAATTAGTACAATCTTATAACAAACTTCAGGATAGTTTAGAAGAGAAGAGAGTGGTACTGGAACAATTTCAAGTACATCTTCAAACATTGTTTGATTGGCAGAGTGAATTGGATAGACTCAACATGCGTGCTCAAGTCTTATTAGAAACATGTGCTGATACCAGGATTAGTAATGCGGTAACACAAATGTCTACTAAATACAATGCATTGTTATCCCTTGCAAAGGAAGTAATGAGGCGTTTAGAGATGCACTACCAAGAACATCAACAACACAATACCCTTTATCAGGAGTGCCAAGACTGGGTATTTAGAACCAGAGACAAACTCAATGAATGCTCGGAAATACCCAATACATTGAATGAAGTTAACAATAAATTGCAGATTGTCAAAGGTATTAGGACCATGCTAGAGCAAGGACAGAATAAACTCCGCTATATAATGGAGTTGAAGGAGAGGGTTATCATGAACACAGAGCAGAGCGGAGCTGCGAAGATACAAGAAGATACTGAGACTTTAAAACAAGACATGGAAAAACTTCTGATTGATGTTAATGACATTAGGTTCAAGTTGCAAAATAGGGCTACTCAATTAGAAGATATTGCAAAGGCCTACCAGATGTTGATTGATTGGCTGCATGAGACTGAAGCGCAGGTGCAGACTGATGATGTGTATCTCAATGACCTCAGTGAGAAGAAAGCTAAGTTGGAGAAGTTTCGAAACGTCCAGAAAGAAATTGGAAGTCATTATGACTTGGTAGATAAATTGCGATCTAAACTTTCAGATCAGAAGATTCAACCTGAATATGAAGTTAGTTTTGAGAAATACAACTCGCTCAAGACCCTTGTAGCAGATTTCATTAAAGAACTGCAAAACCAAGTCAAGGAACACGAGAAATACAAAAAGTCCTATGATGAAGCATATGAGTGGATCAGGAAGACTAGGATAGAGACTCAACAATGTTCAGATCTTCATGAGCAACTTGGTATTATCAAAGACAAAGAAAGGCGCATGTTTAAAATTCTAGCATCTATCTCAGAATGCGACCAATTGGTAGATAAAACTATTGGCTTGAGCATCTCTGTTATGAAGACCACTGGCGTTGAAGGTCAGGACATTATTAAAATTGAAATAGAAGAGTTGAAGAACGAATGGGAGGGTTTGCAGTACATCTGTAAGGAGACCCATCGTAATCTCAACAAATGCATTGAAGCATGGAAGGATTACAGTGAAGCTTATAACAAGATGAAGTCCTGGATCAATGAGCATGATGTTCTGGTACAGAAGGAAATGAAGGCTGAGCATAAACGGTCTGAAGACTTGGAAAGATGCAAAGCATTGTTGGAGAAAGTTAACGAAGGTAAACTACAAATGGAACAACTTAACGATGCTTGTGAAATGCTCATGGATCAGAGTGCTTTGAGTTGGGTCAGGGATCAAACTGTTAACCTTCAGGTAGCGTACAGTAACTTGTTGACTAATACCCAAGGCCTGGTATCTAAGGTAGAGAAGAATCTCACTGATCATATTGAATTCCTTAATGCGAAAAAGGCATTGGAAGTATGGTTACATAATTCACATTCTGTTATCCAGGAGTGTATTGGAAATGGTGATGAGAATAATTTGAAGGACAAGATGTTGAAAGTTAGAGCTGTCGCTACTAATTTACCAGAAGGTCAAAGGACGTTAATTGTTATGCAAGATGCTTTCACTAAAGCCATCAATACGGCACCGGCTGATAAACAGGACACACTAAGGGATGATATGACTACTTTGAAAAACAGTTGGGATCAGCTCAATATGGATCTCAATTCTATACAAGCACAATTGAAGGTGTCTCTTACCAGATGGGAAGACTACAATGCTTCCAAACTTGTCATGAACAACTGGCTCAGTGACATCGAGAGTTGTCTAGAAGAAAAGGTGAATACCAAGGAAGAACTCAGTGAAATGAAGACACAAATGGAGAGGTTCAAAAACATACAGAATGAGATTAGTGCCAAGCAAATTGATTTGGATTATTTGCAAGGTGAATGTGACGTTTTGGTGGAGTGGGCTAAGAGTCCCAAACTCAAGGAAGAATTGAGGAAGTTTCAACTTAGGCTGGCTAAAATTAGTGAGACCTGTGACATGAAACGCAAAGATTTGGAGAAGGAAATGTCGGATTACAATGCATATCATCAAAGCATCCAGGATACAGAAAAATGGTTGCTTCAAATGTCCTTCCACCTTATGGCACATAATTCGTTGTATATTACCAACAGAGAGCAAACTGAAGAACAAATTGCTCAGCATGCAGTTCTTATTCAGGATATCAACAACTATCAAACTACTTTGGATGATGTTAAGAAAATGGGACATGCCCAGATTGCGAGATATGTTGCATCAGCTCCAGACATTAAGGATGTTATCGAAAAACAACTTAGCAATATGCAGGAAAGTTATGATTCTCTATTGAACACTGCAGCACAGATCAAGAAAAGACTGTTGGAGTCTTTGGCCAAGTTTAAAGAGTATGAAGATACTTTGGAGAGTATTATGGCTAATCTGGAAGTGTACGAGCCAATTGTTCAAGTTGACTTGGAAAAACCGACAATGAACATGAAGGAAGCCAAGGAACAGCTTGAATTGGCCAAGGTATTCATATATTGTTATTGATTTGTATGTTGCTAATAGTGGTCATTTTTCAGAGCATGCACAACAAATTACAAGCTGAGAAATCTCGTCTTGCACTTGCTGTTCAAGCATGTGAAGCCGCAACTGCTTCAATCAGCCGTCCTGGTACTCCAGGTAGTTTTATTGATGATGGACCATCCGCACCAATTCTACAACGTGAACTCGAAGTGAGGGCCAAGCTGGAAGACCTTATCGATCAGGTAAGTGCCATTGCTACGGATTTGCCCTTTGAGTGTGTAGTGTGCCGTTTTCTGCATGTGGATTGGTTGAGTTTATTATAATTGACATGTTCCGATTGTCTTAATCAACACGCATTTTTGTTTGTTTTGCTTACTGTGCGTGCCCCGAAAACTCAATAGAAGCGCATTGAGACTTCAGATTCAGACCACGGTTCTGAAAGTAGACTGAAGTTACTCCTGCAGCAACTAGAAGCGCATGGTTTTATTAACATATTGCATATGCAAATTTATAAGGTTGGTAATTTAGCCTAATGATCACGTAGGTTTGCATTTTTAATTGACAACTAAAAATAGTTGGCAAAGAATTAGGAAATAGTTATTTTCAATTTGTTCTTGCGATAGGTTCAATCTCATCTCGGTAACTTAACCGCAACGGTTTCCGATTTTGAAGAGAAATCGAAACAGCGCGTGGCCCTTCGAGACTGGATCATTAGCCAGAAGGCAGTAATCACGGATTGGAAGTTGAAACCAACTAAATTACGTGCTGATGCAGCTAAACAAGAATTGAATGCTATGAATGATCTAACGGCATCATTACAACAAAGGAAAAACTATTTGCAGTCCGGCCTACAAGGTGGAGATGGGGACAATGAAGAATTGGAGAAAATGCTGGACAATCTTGAAAGAGAATTAGCTGATGTCATTGCCCAGAAGCAAGCAAATCAGGATATCATTGACGAGTATAGACAGATGATTCAAGTTATCAACAACTGGTTTGATAATATCATCAAACGTGTTGATGCTGTTGATAAGGGAAGCGGGTTGACTTGTGTCCAGAAGCAGAATGCTGTTGAAGAACTACATGCTGAGTTTGACGATCAAGGACCTAAGAGAGTAGACGAAGTCAAAAGACTAGCCGGACAGATTATCGACTTTGTTAACAATTTGGACTCTCAGCAAGTTGAAGAACAACTGAAGGGGGTTGACAGAAGGTATAATGATATTGCTAAGAGACTGCAAAGAAAACAACAAGTACTAGATAACATGAGGAAGGGTATTGATGCTACCAGGAATGAAATTGAGCAAGCTAGAGATTGGTGTAGGGAGCGTCTTTCCCAACTGGAACATCCTTCTCTCCTGGGGTATGAGAGCAGAAAAGCAGAGGATAGATTAACCTCATTAAGGACATTGTTGAAGGAAGCAGAAAATAAAGCAGTAATGAAGGAAACCTTTGAAAATCGAGTTGGTAACATGCAGAATGAGCTGGAGCCCAGTGAAAAAGCCCAATTGGACACCCTGTTAAAAAATCTAGGACATGAACAGGAAAAATTGGTTGACAAAACAAAATCTGAAATTGACCGCATCAACGCTGCTTTAAATACAAGAAAGAACTTGGAAGCTAATCTGGAAAAAGCAAAGTCTTGGCTCAAAGCAAAAACGGTTACAGTTTGCAAACTAAGCGGGTATCTTCCACTTAAAGTCAAAAAGGTTGAAGATGAAATATGCTTAGCAAACAAGTGTAACAAAGAAATTAAGAGCTTTAAAGAAGGAGACCTTAATGATCTGCTCAAATTGGGTAATAATGTTCTCAAAGAATGTGATGAAGAAGATCGAGCAAGACTTCAAGCTCTTTTGGATGAAGTCAAAGAAGAATATGAGTCTCTGGCCAACGAAGTTAAGTTGAGATTGGATTCTCTAAGAGATCTCCTTAAAGGTAGGAAAGAATTCGAACAGGGTGTGAATGCTTGCAATGATTGGCTCAAACAAGCTGAGGTTGCAACATCAACAGATCTTCGTACTCCCAACTTGGAGGTCCTTGAAGAGCAACTGTTGAAGTATCTTAAGCTCCAAGAGGAATCAAAGAAGATTAAGGAAGATATAGATAAAATTAATGAGCAAGGAAAGGCTATTATTCCAACTGTAACTGATAGCGACAAATTAGAACTACAAGAGTTGCTCAAGGACATGAAGGATTGCCACAAGAAGATAGCTGATATTATTGATGATAGAACTAATGTTCTGAAGCAGAATATCCAACAGCAACGGGATGCTGCTAATAAGATTCAAGACAGTATCCACTTTATGAATGATATTCAGAATGAGCTCAAGGAATTGGCGAAACCAATCGGTAGTAAGGTAGAAGATGTTCATAATGTTTTACAGACTTATGAGAGGATTCTTAAGGACTTGAAAGCAAACAAAGTTAAGTTGTCAGACGTCCCTGGAGCGAATAAAGCAGAGCTTGCTAACATTATCATGCTGCAAGATGAGTTGATCAAGTCAATTGAAGACCAGATTGCTCGTTTAAGACAACTTTTACTTCTTCGAGAACAGTTCATTGCTTTGATTACCGAAATCATGACTTTCATCACAAAGTACACTGAAATAGTGCGCGATATTGAAAAATCTGGTGTTACAATTGAAGAGAAGATTGATAGATATAACGACGTCATTTTCAGGATCCAAGAATGTGAAGCTATGTTAGCCTCCGCTGCTGATAAGGGTCAACAAATAGCAGCACAGGGTTCAGCACAAGATTGTAACGACATAACGGAGCAGATTCAATCTTTGAAGCAATCCTTGAACTCTCTACGTAAAGCCGTGGAGAAACAGAAACAAATCCACGAGATTACCGCAGCTGAGCATCGTAAACTCGCTGTAGAATTGGATGAGATCCTAGATTGGCTGCATGCTAATGAAGCAACTGCTCAAACACGCCCACTGTTGAAGCGTGACATCCAAGATGTGGAGCACTATCTGAAGAAGCACCATGAATTAGCTGCTGAAATCAATGCATATCTTGATCGGGTACGTCAGGTACAGGAGGTAACCAAGCATGACGACTGTTTGCCTAGTTCTCTTGCAGAGCAGCTATCTGAAGCTAAATCTCTTCTTACTTCAATGCCGAGGGAATTGGTTGAAAGACAGAAGTACCTTGAGAATAACAAGGTTCTTAGGGAGGCTTATAATAGCTTGAAGACTAGGTTGTTTGATTGGGTGAAGGAGGCGGATATACGTTTACAAGGCAATAAGGAAGGTATTGACTTTGAGAATATTGTCTCTGACCTAGAAGAACACAAAATCTTCTTCTCTACTGAAGCCACAATGAAGGAGTTAGTCTCCCAGACTATCCAACAAGCAGCTGATAAAATCTGGCCTAGTTTATCGTCCAGCGAGCAAGAGGAATTGGGAAGAGAACAACAGAACTGTACTCAGCTGTTGAAGAACACTTTGAATTCAGCGAAATCGCAGAAAGCTCAATTGGAGCAGGATGCAGAGTTATGGAAGGAGTACTGTTCTATTTTCGACAAAGTCAAGGCTGTTATTGCAAGGAGCAAGTTTACCGATGAGCCAGTTTCGACTCTAGCAGGATTGCACTTCAATATACAGAAGATCAACCACGCTTTGAATGATATTCAGGTGAGTGTTTTAGCGCAGAATACCAGGTGTTTTCCTGCAACTTAAGCATGAAAGTTACATGCAAATAAAACGTAATTGTTTACATTTTGAGTCACTTTGTAATTGGCATCAGCACGAGGTGAACGTGTTAATTCCAGCACTCTCCTTTGCGACGAAAATAGCATCATGATGTTATGACATCATGCCGATGAATTTACGCGATTACGAAATTACCAACACCATGTGTTCAGGATTCGAATTTCGTGCGGAAATTCCAGGCGCGGTGATTGAATTGCGAATTTAGTTCCAGTTTAAGTATCACGCGAGAAATATTCTCCTCTAACATTAGAGCCAATAGTTGCAATTTTCGTAAAATTACGTTCATTGAGATATTGCAAGTAAACACTCTCACGTTAAACTCAGATTAACTTATCAGTATTTTTATTTGCTAAGTGATTATTTTTGGTCGCGGTATTCAATTTCAAGTTTTACAAGTTTTGTTGTCGTTCTGGTGCCAGGCACAACACAGCGATTTGGATTCCATGCAGGTGAAGGCGGCAGAGATCTTCAAGCAGGCCGACACCAAGAATAAGCAGAGTATTCAAGGCCAAAGTAGAGGGCTTAGTGACGAATGGATGCAACTTGTGGCTGATTTGGAGAAGAGGCGCAATGCGTTGAATGCACATGCCGCTGCCTGGGAGGTATTTGAAGGGCGGTGGCAACACTTTGAGAGTGTCGTCATCGGAGTGGAGGAGAAGACGAAACATGTGGATACGGTGGTTCGGAATAGGCTGCAGGTTGTTGCTACAAGGCGAGTTATTGAGGTAGGTCAAGTTGTTTTTCGAGCGAGAAATTTAAACTAGCACAAGCGCAGTTTCTATGATGCTTCGAACTAATCTAGCATTGATTTTTTCAATATGGCAATTTAATGCCAATTATATCAAGGACTTCTTCCATATTGATCCATTATCATTATGTATAATTGTTGCAATATTACAGGAACTCAATTCTGAAGCTGACTCACTGAAACATCTTCACGACGAGGTTGTCGACAAATCCAGGAGTATCCTAGGCTTCCTGTGGGAATGCTCAGCTGCCTCGGCGACCGCGCTCGGGGACAAGCTGAAACAACTAGGAGGACATTACGAAAAGTAAGTTGTACCTTTGGTAACCAATTGTGTTTTGCTGCTTGTGCGTATAACGGGACTATATTAAATGTGGGCAGCGGGCCAATCGGCAATGGCGTGCGTGCGTGTAAGCATAGAACGAATTTGATGATTATCAAATTTGTTTTGCGTACAAGAAGTAACACATCTCTTAAGTTGGTTGAGATGTTGAAAAGAATCGGATTGAGATTTGACAAGTGGTGGGACTGAAGATTGATTTTTTTGTGGGGGGGGGAGCTAAAATTAGGCGGAGTTTTGAAGATTTGGGAGACTAGACGTACTAATGACAAGACTAGTCTATGGCTCACAAAGTAGGGAATTGGGTGTCTAGATTTATTTTTGACTAGATGAAACTAAAAATAGCTTTTCAATCTACCTACTAGTATACAGTCTATACAGATTCTGATATATGCAGATAATAATGTTTCTTTGTTTAAATTGAAATGAAAAAGAAGTTTGATATATGTTTAGGGCTGATTTTGGCATTTCTTCAGTGGTAACTGAATTGTAAGATGGTTTTCTCTTTTGGTATAATATATTTGTTTCGGATTGCGTTGTTTGAGAACCGCATGCGCGCTGAAAAACTTTCTAAATGCGTCGCGACGTCGTGCACTGAAATGTGGGGCCCACTGTCTACTGGCGGTAAACCGCCTCGAACTACGAACGTATCTGGATGGCTGGAGCCATTTCACCTCCTGGTACCGACGACGCCGAAGACGACCACTTACGCGCACGATTAAACGGTGCACTCCGACCCCGACCGAAGGATAATAATTGACGAACGCATGAAACTAGACTTCTTGTCTTGCAAATTTCGACATAAATAAAGTGTTGTTTCTGTGCTTTGTTGTCACGCCCGCAGCCAAAACGCGACAAGGTAATTGAAAATGATTACATTCTATCGCGCATCAGAAGTTTGCGGCACGTGCTGCGCGACAGTAATATTTTTAGCCAAAGTGGTGAAGTGGCAAAGTGGACTTGGAAGCGCCGGTGGCAATATTGCGATTATATCGGCAAATAATAACGCAGCATTCCGGACGGTATTTACGTTGGCACGGCCGTGTCCTGGGAGGTCACAGGATCTTTATAAATAACCGCCGTTTCGGTAGGCACGCGCACCGCGAATTTGACTAAGCTGCTTGCTCTATTACACTTTGCCATTTAACGTTTTCGCGCGAAGTAAACACTCACCGACGCCGTAAGTACTCACATCGCACCTTACCTACTCTGTTTACAGGCTCTTGGAGAAACTCCACAGCCAACAAGTACGGAATTCAGACGATATTAAGCAGATCGACGACGCCCTGCAACAAATTCACGCTCACAAGAAGACTTTGGAGCAGCTGAAAGCCACCGATGAGAACTTCTACGTGTTTGGAGAGGACACCGAAGTAACTGAGCGGCAGCTGAACGCGTTACGCAAGGACTCCGAGAACACTATCAAGAAAGCAAAGGATAATCTCAGTGCCATTAAGGATACCTACGAAAAGAAACAGCAGTTGATTCCAACTGACATCTCGCAAGAAATCATCAACTTGGAACTTTTATCGGAAGCAGTTGCCAACGCGATGGAGGAGAAGGGAAGAGAACTCAAGAAGGCCAAAACTGTCAGGTCTGAATACCTCAAGGATGTTGAACAAGTGCAAGCATGGATTAAGGAAGCTGAACTTAAAGTACAGGATCGTTCGATTGAGCCTCAGGTGCTTAATGAACACCTGCAGCAGATCCAATTGGAGATTGGAACAATTGGTGATCGCTTAGAGAAGCTGATCAAGAACGGAAAGGTCATAATAGAGAAGACCAAAGATGAAGATGAAAAACCTTTAGTGCAATCCACCATCAACAACTTGACTGACCAACTCCAACAGGTCAAGGGATGGTTGGATGAAAAGAGACAACAAATTGGAGAGACCATTGATGCTTGGCAGAGGTTTCTACAATTTTACCAAACTGTCATGTCTTGGGTTGAAGAGAAGAGGACTTTTCTCAAGGACCCTGTGAAATTGACCACTCTGCATGAAGCAAGGCAAAAGTCCCATGACTATAACAACGCTGTGAAGTCTTGTAAGACAGCTACGAAAAACTTGAGTGATATGGCCAAGGAATTAGAGCATATTGGAGCTGTCACTTCAGTTGGTGATCTTCCACACAAGATGGAAGAGGCGGAGCAAGCCAAAACGGAAGTAGAGGTTCACATATTGGAGATTGTATGCCTTTTCAATAGAAGTTCATATGTACTACGTAATAATTTGCATTTATCTTGTTTATAGCATGCTTTACTTCAAGAAACCACTGAAGAATGGGAACAGTGCGAGAGGAAGATGAAGGATGTCAAGACTTGGATTGAAAGGACCCATCAATCCCTTGATTCCCAACAGAATAAAAAGAAACCCTTGAGAGACCAACATGCTCTTAGGGAGAAGATGCTAGCGGATATTACGATCCAAAAGACGAAGATATCTCTATCTATTGAAAAACTTCAGGTATTTTACCATCTCCTCCAAGAAAATTTCTTTCTAACCTTTAGGTTATAGCTCCACTTTCGCTCCGGTATCGGTGCAGACGCAAAGGTAACCGATCAAGCTAAGGAAATTCTTGAGGACTTGGACACTCTCAGTGGAACCATCAAAGGACAGAGTCAGCAACTGGAAGCATCCATCGCCCAGGTGGATAAATACCAAGCGGAGGTGCAGCAGCTCCGACAACAGATTGTCCAAGTAGAACAGGAGTTACGTGCTGTGATGGCCCCGACCCACCTGCCTCATGATCGTGACCAAGCAGCTCGCGATCAACAGGTAGGAGCCCATTGTTTCGCTCACTTGACACGGTTGTTGTGTTCGATTTCGGTTTACCAGTCGCTAGTTTGTTTGGCCGATGACAATTTTAGGCACGCGACAAGGTTGCGGATAAAATATACGTAATTCAGCACAGGCTAGCCAAAAGTTTCAAAATTGTTGATCTTGAAATTAATTTAAGAAAAAATTAGGGCGCTAGAGACAAAATTTTACACGCGAATTGAGATTGTTGGTTGCATTGGAAACACATTGATGCGATGGGCGTGGGCTGGATGGGGAGCGAGGAAAGGACGCTGGCAAGTAAGTAGATATTTCTTCGGATGACGACAACGACAGTTTCATTTGCATCAAGGTGTTTCCACTCTCAAAATTATTTCCTTGCGTCCCCGGGGCTGTTTATGTTTTTGGTCTAATTTTGGGAATTAATGCTTTTATTCGGTTCCAACGGAAAACATTCGGTACCGAGGACTGCGCGCGCGGTCCTCGCTTTGTGCTTTATTACATTTTACGCTTTATAGTTTTCATAAAATGTGTTTGTTTTACGCCTATCTCGTTTGTTTGTTCGATCACGTCATGCACCACACAAAGTAACTTACAATGCACCGGAATTGATCACGTTTTATCAAGTCTGCACAGTCTCACTGCTTCACACGGCAAATTTCGCCGCTGACAATTTACATGTACATTTCTTAACAGGGATACCATAATGATACATTTCGAGAAACATTAACACAACATGAATATAAATGTGTTTTCAGTGTGTGATGCGTGCGTGTGTTTTGTTTTCGTTTGAATTGTTTGATGGTTTTTAATTGTTTCACGACACGGATTATCATTATGTTTTTTTGTTTTTTTTTCCATCATTTGTACGCGGTGCTGCAATCCTTACTCTTTGACTCTTATCACATCATTTCCTCTATCCTATAACTCAAATCGCATTCGAACATCTCCAATATCGACACAAATTTGACAATTGACTTACTGGGGGATAACAGACCTGCAGAGATCGAGTGCGTGCTCTGCAGACCAAGATGGCCACTCGCAAAGAGCACATAAAGCTGATACTTCAGCGCGGCGTCCCGGACTCGGTCCCGGACTGCTAGATACCTAGTGCCTCTTTGGCGACGTTTGAATAGTCGCATGTGCACGCACTTATCTGCCAACGCTGAGAAAATGGATGTTCATACTGAATCCGGGGAATACTTACTGCAAGCGTCTCTCTTCGTTCCTCGACCCCTCGAAATGATTTAATCATATGATGTTTATCTTTTTGTACGCATAATCTTAGAGTTGAATCTCGACTTTATTACCAATTATTATCATCGTGTCAGATACTTGTTGACGTTGTTTTTAGAAATTATGCCGAATAAACGCATCGTAGTAAGAAACTAAACGTGGCAGTTGATTCCAGCTAACTAAATTTCTCTCTCTTTCTCTTTACTCATTTTGATGATTTTAGTTTGTCGTTTATTTTCGTTCATGTTATGTTGTTAGTTTGAGAGGTTTTAAGACAAATTAATTGATGTTTTGCACACTTGGGTGGCACAGGCAATCCAGGCGCGGATTGAGGTGTTCCAGAAGCGCGTCGCTCACCTCCTGACCATCATCCATCGAGTGGATCCATACTATGTGCAGCCCATGCCAAGCGACATCGCGATTCTTGGTTATTCCTATGCGGAAGCTCTGCTGGGTAGATCTAGCCCGAAAACCAATCCTAGCACTCGCGACTCCTCACCTGCACCGTTATCTTCTTCGACTAAGCTCATCAGAAAAGAAGCACGGGAAGTGCATCAAGCCAAGGATAAACCTCAAACAACTCCAGAGGAAATTATAAATATCAAGGTTGATGAGAAAGTTCATGTGCAAGAAGTACAACATGAAAAGTTACCACCCAAGGCACGTACTCCAAAAATTACTAAGCGTAGGACAAGGTCCCCGAAGCGTAAACCTGAGCCAATACCTCAACAACGGTTCCAACAAGTGCCAAGTCAAGTTCAATCCCAATCACAACAACAACCTCAGACTCAGCACCATCAACTCTTGCAACCAATGCAAATTCGTGGAAGATCCGCCAGCCCAATGTGGGTACCTGGATCAGCATCCTACGCTAAAATGCTCATGGGTCAAATTGAGTCACCCACTACTACATTTGAACAGATTCAGAAACAGATTGACGAGACTGTTAAAATGACCACCGGCTCCGTTATACAGGCATCTGTTATTACTCCAAGTGAACCTAGATCTCCACCACATCAGCAACAGTCGCAATCGGGTCCCATCTGGTCCGGTGCCAATGTCAATATGAACCTGACCTATGAACAAGGTCGCATGTACAATAATGATGAAGCGCAGGTAGTCCCTACTCAGGGTTATTACCAACAACCAACCGGTGCCAATGAAGAGTACTTCCAGCAAAATTTGTACGGATTGATGCAGCAACCCAACTTTGTATATCAAGATACAAGTGCTATTCAGTTTGGTGACGTGTATCCTCATTTTGTGTGTGATAATTTGTACCAAACTCAAGTTCCCCATCATCAACAGGAGATTAGATATCAGGATGTTCACGTTCAACATATTCCTTCACGGTCTACAACACCAAGGACCTCTGATGTACACCACCAGGAAAGAGTTGACAAACATAAAGTCCCCAAGAAGCAAAAGAATAAGTTTTTTAGACAAGAACCAGAAAGTGTTTCAACTCCTGAAGGGATAGTTAAACTTCAAGAAGTTCCTAGACCAATTCAGGAATATTTCATCGAAACGAAACAAGTGAAAGATACGAAAACTCTGGGTAATATCCCAGCGACTAGTGTAACTAGTCTGGCTGAATCAGATGGAATTGTTGGTTTTTCGTCCTATGCTGAAGTCCTAGCTCATGGATTACGACGTGCTAACCTTCAGCCAGCGACATTCGATACGAAACGACCACAATCGCCACGCATGGCGTCTCCGCCGTATGGTCAACAAATGATCACGCTTAAGGAAGACGACGCAAGCCTAAAACATGAGCACGGGGAACCCTTCCTCGATGTTGCTCGCAAGCAACATGCTAAACGAAATGGGCACACCAAGAATGACGAATCGAAACGTTCGGCGCGTCGTGAGCAGCAGCATCGTGGAGAGTCTGTTATGAAAACTGGTGATGTTCACGCTCTTAACGAGCCGGAATTTAAGAATAAGAAGGATAAGAACGTTAAAACTATGACAGAGGTGAAGACTACAACAACGACTGTTATTAAGGTTCCAGAAAAGATTGTTAGCGAAACAACGACCAGGACAATTACTAAATGCTCAGATAGCAAAGGCAAGAAGAAGAAGCCTAAGAAGAATACCGTTGTTCCTATAGAAGATACTACTGAAGAAATAGTTGAGGTACACGTACCTGAAGAGTTGAAACCTAGTTCCAAGAAGAGTAAGAAAAATGGCTCTGTTGATAAGAAATCGAGTGAGCATGAAGAGCAAGTAATTGAAGTTTTTATAGAAGGGAAGGCTGAAGAAGTGAAAGCATTAGACGAAAAGAAGAAAAAGAGGAATAAAAAACCCAAATCTGAGATACAAGTACAAGAAGGTAAAGTTGACGAATTTAAACCAAACGAAAATTTGGCTAAATTTATGGAGGTGGAGATTAAATCCATTGAGGAATCTTCTAAACCTTCTAAAAAGAGGAACAGGAACGAAAAGCACAAGATATCCGAGTCTGAGAATCTTTCCAAAGAGGAAGTTATCGCTGAAATACTTCCCGAAAAAGTTATTGAATCAAAATCTGAAGAACCTAAGGTTGAGGAACTAAAGAAGAATAATATGACCAAGGGACCTTCTTGGGCTGATCTTTTAGATCAAGATGATGACTCTGCCTTACCCAAGATTGGGTATGAAGTAGAACAGAAACTCAGCATCCAATTAAAAGAAAATAAACAATCCTGCCAAATTGAAGAGTTTATTATAGCTGAACAGGATTATTTGGAACCTGTCAAATCAGAACCATCAGTTACGGAAGAAATAATCCACATTGTTGATATAAAACCAGAATCTATGGTTGAAGAAATTTTAGAGGAACCCACCACAATTGAAACTGAAGAAACCATAGTTGATATTGCTCAAGTAGCCGCTGAACTTGTACCTGAAGTGCCTATGATTTCAGAGGAAGAACTTAAACACCAAGAAATTAAATATCAACAACAGAAAATGAGAGAATATATTGATTTGTTGGATGATCCTGAATTTAAGGCAAGCACTGTAAAGTCACCTGATATAGTTGCTGAAGAAACCACCAATTTGAAAAAGTTACCACTCTTGGTGCCGAATATGATAAAGAAATTAGCGGAAACTAAGCCTGCGCCGGCGACTCAGGATTTTATCTTAGATCAGGAAGAACAAGTAATTCCCATATCGCAAGAATGCGAGAGCAGTTCGAAGCTAAAACCCAAGAAAAAGAAAAAGCCAGACCCAAAGAAAAAAGCTGCAACTAATAGAGTTGAAGATGTTGTTAAACCTACTATTACAACAATTACAACTGTGACTGAAACAACTACTTTTCAAGAAGGAGATAAGGTGATTGAAGTTGTAAAGAAGTCTAAGAAGACAAAGAAAGAAAAGAAACCCTCACCGACAACTGAGGGAGGTATTTCAGACAAAGTTGAAATAGTTACACAAAGTTTGGAAGTGAAGGCACTACCTGAAATTGAAGCTCCAAAGGCAGAAGATAATATTATTGCTGGACAACTTGAACCCATGGTTGATTCAGAAAAAGAAACCAAATCTAAATCTAAACAGAAGGGCAAGAAATTATCTCCTGACACAACCGATAGTGAACCTAAAATTGAACAGGTAGTACAGAGCTTAGCGGAACCAATTATTTCGGAAGTTCAAACATCCACCACTCTAGTAACTACAGAACTAATTGATAAATTAATTAGAGAAGAACAACAGCAACTACCATCCGCTTCTGAGCCAGTTAGAGAAGTCAATGAAGTGAAGACCTGTGAAGAGAACTCCAAGAAATCACCACCTACAAGTTCAGAAATTGAAACAAAGACCGAAAAAGTCATTCAAGTTACAGAACAAGAGATTGTTACTGAAGCAGAGAAACCAATTATAGTTCAATCACCGAAATCAGAACCTGAAAAGATTGCTTACAAGAAGTTACCAATTGATGAAAGTACTTCTTTATTTGAGAGTATTTTGGATAAACCAATGGTTTTCTCAGATGACGAAGAAGTCAAACCAGTAGAGAAATCAATTGAAACTATGAATGTCAAGATGGAAATTGCGAAAGTAGAAGGAACTCCAGACTCGTTAAAATCTAAGAAAAAGCCTGTGAATCAAAAAGTATCTTCTATTGAAGGCAAAATGGTTGATCTTTCTCAGGCTGATGAACAAGTAACTGTCGCAGACACAGTAATTGAGTCGAAACAAGAAGTAAATGAAGAGCAAATTTTTGAATACAAACCAGAAAAAAAAGATAAAAAGAAGAAACTTGAAAAATCACTAGAAGAAGCCGATAAATCAAAACTGGTCGTTGATTCAATTCAAGAGTTTATTGTCCAAGGACATCAATCGTTGCCGCTTGAACCTAAACTGATTGTTGATAACGAAGGATCTAAATCAACAGAGAAGAACAAGAAGTTATTAGAGGTAGAGCATAGTGATATTACAAGAATTGTTGAAAAAACAACAACTACCACTGAACCAGTTGTTGTTGAATATATTACAAACGAGGCGACACAAAATGTTGCCTACAAAGGTCTTCCAATTGATGAAAGTACTTTATTATTTGAGTCTTTACTAGATGAACCAATGTTATTCTCTGATGAAGAAACAAGCACAACTCAATTTACAACTACTACTATTTCAACATTACAAGAAAAACCACAACCAGTCGAAGAATCTGTTCCAGAACCAACTACTGACGAGAAAAAACATAAACAAGATGAAAAGAAGAAATCCAACTCTTTATTTGACGAAACATTACCAATTTCAGGAAAATCACAACAAACAGTTACAACTACTTTTACAACACTATCTTCAGAATCAGATGATCGAAAGGTCCAAGAAGATACTAAGGAATCAAAGCTTACCAAAAATGTGTCCGCTAGAATTGCTGATTTTATTGAAAAAGAAAAGCAGCAGTTAGATGATATTCTTGATAGTCCACCTACAAAATCGCAGAGGAAGAAGGCTAAGAAATCATCAGAGAAGATTAAAACTCTTGAATTTGCACCTGTGGTAACTGAAGTTCAACAACTTACTGATAGGAAGAAGGAAAAAGAAGAGAATACACTAAAGGTTTCAGAATCAGAATCTATAAATAAAGTAGTAGAGGAAGAGAAACTAGTAGTAATAGAGGAACCTAAAAAGATTGAGTACAAGGGTTTGCCTATTGATGAAAGTACTTCGCTATTTGAGTCTATCATGGATGAACCAATGGTCTTTTCAGATGAAGAACCTCAATCTGCTATTACTGAAACTATTGCTACTATAAGCACAGTGTTCACAACTTTGACCTCTACTGATGCAACACCCGGAAAAATTGAAAGGAAGAAGTCTAGAAAATTTAAGAAGTCACCACTTGCTAAAGAAGAAGTTTCTAAAGTGGATGAACTTATAGTAGAAGTTGAATCAGAACCTACTGTGCTGCCTACTTTAAAAATGGATGAAAAAATTAAATCAAAGAATAAAAAAGATATATCATCAGACGAAGAAACAAGTCCTATACTTGAAGATGTAGTTGAAGAAGTTGTTTTAGAACAGACTACAAATATTAAACAAATTGTTCCTGAAACAGTTGTAGAAACAGTTGAAAAAGGCATGACAGAAGCGGTTCGTACTTTCATCGAAACTGAAAAACAAGATGCACCCAAAGAAGAATCTACAAAATTACCAGAAATTACTTCAGATTCAAAATCAAAAGAAGAGACATCACCTAAGTCAATATCTGAATCTGCACCTAAATTGGAAGAAACTGTAATTACTTCCTTAACAGAAATTGAAGTCGTTAAGGAGGTTGCTTCTGAAATTGATACTGATGCCAATCTTGTTGAGAAACCAAGGGAGGATTTATTCTCAAGATCAAGCAAAAAGAATAGAAAGAAGAAGAAAATAATTCCGGAATATGAGATGAAACAGGAAGAAATTTCATCTAATCAAATTGAAGTAACAATTGTCGAAGAAATACAGCCAGAAATCAAGGAAGTTATTAAAGTTATAGGGAACATGGTAAAAGAACCTGCTTCTCTTGCAAAGTCCAAAGAAGAGTCAACTCCAAGATCTAGCAAGAAGAAACTTGTTACTGAGCCTGTTGTATCTACCAAAAATACTCCTGTATCAAAAAATTTGAAAGACGAGGAGATCATTACAACAGTGCTCAATCTCGTTGAAGTTGAAGCGAAACCTAAAGAGGAATTATCACCTAGGTCCAGCAAGAAAGAGAGAACGAAGAAGAAGACAATTTCCGAACCCGAGAAGAAACCAGAAGATATTCAAATTGAAACAATCGTAGCTGAATCTAAGGAATTAGATGATACCTTTCAGCAGATTATGCATGAACCAGTGGTTGAAGAAAACACCAAGGAAAAATTTTCACCACGGTCTAGTAAGAAGGACAAAAAGAAGAAGACTATTCCTGAATCCGAGAAAAACTTAGTGGAAATGTCCACTATGGAAAAAGTTAAGCAAGAAGTAGTGAAGGTGGTATCTTTAGTTGAAAAATTATCAGAAAAAGAATCAAACGGCAAGGAAAAATTTGCAGAACAAATATCACCAAGATCAATCAAGAAAGATAAAAAGGAGAAACCAAAACCAAAATTGGCATCATTACCAATTGAATATGAAACTCCTACTAGTACTGTTGAAGCAATTACTTCAAGCATTACCGAAATTAGTCAGGATATTATGACATTTACTGAACCTGAGAAACAACAAATTGTACGAGAAGCATCACCCATATCTAGTAAGAAAAATGAGAAGAAAAAGGAGACTATTTCTGAGTCAGAGATAAAGCCTGTAGTTACATCTGAAATTATTCAAGTGGAATCTAGGGAAATTGCAGCTGTGGAGGTTGTTGAAGCTATGGAACCGGTGAGTGAAAAACTTGGAGATGAGACGTCCTTTAGATTAAACAAGAGAGGCAAAAAGAAGAAGAAGATCGTTCCTGAGTCTGAAGAGAAATACCCTGAAGTAAGATCGGATAGTATTGAAGAAGTTCAAATGAAAGCTACTAAAATAGTTCAGGTTGTTGAAAAAGTTGAGGAACCTGTCATTGTTGAAGAACTTATTACAGAAATTTCTAGGACAAACAAGAAGGATAAAAAGAAGAAGAAAACTATTTCTGAATTTGAAATTAAACAAGAAGAGACATTACCTAAGAGAACTAGAGTTGTTGAGGTAGCTGAAAAGCGGAATGAACCGGTTGTTGTTGATGAACCTAAAAAGGAGACATCGCCTAGGTCTAACAAGAAGGACAAAAAGGAAACTATTTTTGAGTCTGAAATTAAACAGGTGATTGAGGTTGTAAAAATTGAAGAACAGCCAGTTGAGGAAGCATTTGTTACGTCCAACGAGAAGCAAAGAAAGGAGGACAATACAATTTCAGAATTTGAGCCAACAACTACAATCGAACTTGTCATTGTTGAGGAAGTTAAACCAGATGTAAAGGATGTCATTGAGGATGTGGAACAAATAATTCAACCTGTGGTTAAACAAATTACAACTGAAGCAATAACTGACAAGGATTTAATTGTTGAGAATTCTACTGAAGGACTAGTTTCTAAAACAACTAAGAAGGATAAAAAGAAGAAGAGAATACAATCTGAAAGGAACTCTGAGGTAAAAACACCTGAAATAACTACTGAAGCGGACCAAGAAAGTGCTCTAGAAGTAGATAAAGTTGAAGTGGTTCAGGATGAAATAAATAATGAGAAGCTCAAAGGGAAAACATGTTCTAAATCTGCCAAGAAAGATATAAATAAGAAAAAAGCTACATCTGAATTAGAAGAGGAAACAGAAGACAAGAGATCTGAAGTAACTTCTGAAATCATTCAAGTAGGAGTAGAAGTGGTTGAAACAACTGCGAAACCTCTTGAGGAGCAAGAATCACCTAGACTAAGTAACAAGGATAAAAAGAAGAGGAAAACTAAATCTGATGTTGATGTTAAACCTACACTTCCTGTAAAAGTACAACCAATTAAATCTGAAGAAATTATTGCAGTTATTGAAGTACAAGAAGAACCCAAACATCAAACAGCAGTGGAAGTTATCACAAAGGAAGAAGAGAAAGAAAAACCAGCATCAGAAGTTACAAATATTGAAGAACTATCACAAGTGTCTTTTATTGAAGTTGAAAAACAATCTGCTCTTCTAGAAGAACCCAAAATGGAAGTTGAATTACCTAAACCTACCAAAAAGGATAGAAAAAAGGAGAAGTCAGAAAGCAAACCTGAGATGTATGCGAATAATGTTGAAACCACCGAAGAAGTTTCAATTGTTGAAGAAATTAAGGAAGACAAACCAACCGAAGTTGAATTTAAACCATCTGTATTTTGTATTCTTGATGAACTAATGGTTCTATCCAATGAACAAACGCCCGGAATTAATAATCTACAGGAAGTTACCAAAGTGGAATCATCTAAACCAATTAAGCAGGATAGGAATCTCCTAGAACCTTCTAAGGAAAACGATCTATCACAACCTGATATTGTGGGAAGTAAGCCAGAGCCTGAACTAATTGATGAGCCCGTTAAACCTCCTGAAAAGAACAGAAAGAAGAAGAAATCAGAAGTCAAACCAGATGATGATAAAATGATCGAAGATACTGTTGTTACTGAAGTATCAATTCAGAAACCAGAAGAAGAAATTCTGGTTAAAACAGAATCGGAATCTAGAACAGAACCAACTGCTGCTTCTGTACATTATAAGGGTTTACCAATTGATAATACAAGTTTCTTTGAAAGTGTTCTTGATGAACCTATGGTATTCTCAGATGAGGAAGCAGTGATAAATGACACAAATGTTGTACCATCTGAAACTGAAATAGTACCTGAAATTGTACAAAAAGAGGGCGAAGAAGAAGTATTTGATGAACCTAAACTATCAAAGAAACGCAGAAATAAGAAGAAATTAGAAAGTATGATGGATGAAAAAATTAAAATAGGGCAAACACTAGAGAAATCAGCAGAGCAAGTTAAACCTTCTGCAGAAGAAAGACCTGTAAAGGTCTCTAGCAAAAGAAATAAGAAGAGGAAACATACTAAATCTGAAGGTGAACAGGAATCTCCAGAATCAGAAGCTGTTACAAGTATCCTCACTTCAGAAACTACTCTTAGCAATTCTTTCATTGAAGCAGAGAAACAAATTGCTATTAGACCTGTTGCTGAAAATGTAAAAGTAGTAGTGGTTAAGGAGGAGAAATCAGAAACTGATGAATCATCCAAGATTTTGAACGACTTATTGGATGAATCCGCGATTCTATCTGATGAATATAGAGAGGGTACTGATATTGTACCAGTGGAGGTTGAAAAGATAACTGAGGTTATTGAATATATACACCAGGAAGTTGAATCACCAAGAACTAGCGCCAAGGACAAACAGAAGAAGTCACCGAAGGTTGCGGATACAGTAGAAACGACGCAAATTAGTTCTGAAAAGGAAGCTAAAGTAGAGAGTAGGAAAATTGAAGAGATAATTGATATGGTATCTACTGAAGCATCTACTGACACACAGGAAGTATCTGCTGATTTTGGAAAGGAAAGGCAAGTCATGGAGGTTGTTGGGGAAGTGCCAAAGGAAATTGAGTCACCAGGGTCGAGTAATAAAGACAAAAACAAGAAATCACCGAAGGTTGAGGGTACAGTAGAAGTTGCTAAAGCTGATCCCGAAAGAAAAGTGAAGACTGAAACTGAGGAGATTCAAAAGGCAATAGAGGAGGTTACCAAGGAAACAGTGACTACTAAACAAAAAGAAATAATCGAACCTGTTGTAAAGATTGATCAGATTCCTGAGGTTGTTAAGGTTGACATAACCACAGAAGTTGAATCACCTAGGTCTAGCAAGAAGGATAAAAATAAGGAGAAATCACCAGCAGGGGAAGGTGTAGAAACAATTTCCGAAAAAGCATCGAAACCTGTCGCTATCAAAAGTGCTGACACTTTGCTAATGGAACCTTTAATCCCATATTCGGACATGTTGCGTAAATCTCAACCAGAAGTTAGTCCTTCAATTCCAAATGAAAATGTGTTTGGCCAATTTCCACTTACAAACAAAATCATCTTAATCACCCATGAGGAAATCAAACTAACACCAGTTTTAACTCAAGAAATTCAATTTGTTGAAACCGCTATTACAACTGAAAGGGTTATCGAACAATCTCCTGAAATTACCAAACTAGAAGAAGACACCGATGATAGTCGCGCAATGGATCAAGACATCTCTATCAAATCTACCGACTCAGGAATCACCAGTGCTCAAGACTTAGACGTCGAAATAGCAATTTTTGGCTCAGTCAAACACCGGCCCAATACCGCTGTCACAATGCTCACCTCGGAGTTTAAAAAGGCGAGTAAAAAGCAGGCGTCGCAAAAACAATCGCCTGATGACAAATTGATCGCACAAACGATTCCCGTGACAGATGCGCAAGGCATCAAGCGGTTAGATTCGGTGATTGATGTCGAGGTGCATTCGATTGAGGAAGTAATGAACATCGTGGAGAAGCGGCGCGGACAGCAGCAGACGACGAATAAGCGGAAAGGTTTGCCTGCTCATGATTCCGAAAGCGAGCGCTGCCAGGATGGTCAGCGTCACTTGGCAGACACTGGCGGCGACTCTGTCGTCTTCTCCGATGAGGACCTCAGTATTAAATTACCTTCGCCACTTTCAGATGATGAGACTGATCAGTCAACGACGGCGAAAGATGAAACAAGTGAGAGCAACCGCGATGAGCCCGTGGACGCAAAGCGAAAGCCGCGGCGTAAGCGCAACAAGAACAAGACTCCTCGAGGTGACGAACACGCTGAAGAGGTGAAACCTGCCGATGGGGTGATGCACAGCAACGTAGCACCCGCCCAGGTAGAACCTGTATCGTGGAAGAAATCTTTTGCTGAGGTAATTAAAGAGAACATCAACTATGATACACCTGTAGATAAGATTGTACCAACGAGTGATGACAATCTACTTATTCTTTCTCTTGACCAGCATGAAGTTGTACAAGAAGTGCAAATGTTAGGTGCGACTGCTTTGGTTGAGGAGAATGTTGATACGACCGAATTCCAAGAGACGCCAGAAAAGCGCAAGAAGAAGCGTAACAGAAAGTCTAAAACTGAGGATGGCAAGAAGGTTCAGGGAGAAATTCTTTCAATTGACTTGAATGCTCCAACGCCTGAAATATCTTCATCTGTAGTAGAGAGCATCAGTGAGGGAGAATTGGTAACGCCACGTACCCCACGTAGACGGAATAAGAAGAAGGAACAAGTAGTTGACTCAACTCTAAATTATATATCTGATGAGACTGTGAAAAATATCTTGCGACAGAGCCCAACTGTCCCAGAGGAAATGCCAGATGTAGCTAAAATGGATGAGAAGTCAAATTATGAGTTCTCCTCTGAAACAACAGGAACTAAGAAGAAACGTAAAAATAAGAAGAAAGCACAAACACCTCGTTTGGATGATTCCTGCGCGAATATTCCTGATTTAATTGAGGATACCAAACCTGTTCAAATGTCTGAAACTTTACAAGATGTTGTTACTGAAACTGCAACAGAATGCGAAATCGATATCCTAGCAAAGAAGAAGAAACGCAATAAAAAACCAAAGAATGTAAGTCAACCCGCAACTCCTCGAATTGATGTGATACATGATGAAGCAATCTTTGCAGAGGTTAAGAAAATTCTGGATAAACCTGACTTGAATGAAATGTCTTCTGAAATTGCGTCTTCTGAACAAGCAGCACCTAGATCTTCAATTGAAACACCTCAACCTGAAAAGAAGAAGCGTAATAGGCACAAAAAGAAGACTGGGTCTGAATCATCAACACCCAGAGTTGGTTCTTCTTTAGTTGAAAGAACCATTCCAACAGAATTGCAGATAACCACGACAGAGACTTTTATTACCACAAGCATAAATAGTCATTCTAATGAGATAACTGTTAAGGTAGACGAAGAAACAAATACTCCAGAATGTTCCGATCAAACTAAAACAAAGAAGAGGAAGTCTAAGAAACGAAAAGATACTTTAAGTTCTCAACATAGCACTGAAGATGAGGTACAGAGATCAGACTCTGCGGACGACAGAAGTAACAAGATTAAAAAAACTAAATCAGTTTCCTTTGAGGAAATACCACAGGTGATTGAAATTGAGATGCAACAACATGAAGCATCTCCTCCATCTGAGAAACCAAAGAAACCTGCCTTTCAACCAACAGGTGTTTTATGGACTGATTTACTAGAGGATGAAGATGGTAAACCTTCATCTCCCGATGTGAGTGGAGCAGTACTCAATTCATCAATCATTGACATGGCTAGGATAATTGACGAGGAACTTGAAAGTTGTGATTCTTCCATTCAACCTGCAATTTTACAAGTCGAGGAAATTACTAGGTTTGTCGAGAGATTGGTAGAGGAGGATAGTGAGAAACTACCGTCTATTAATGAAGGGTTTGTAATGGTTTCCAATGAGGATGCTCCAAAAGAAGAAGAACTTCCTATGATTGAAGAGGTTAGGGAGGTTACGGAAGATACGAATGTAGAGGAAATTCAATTGGATAGAGAAGAAGTTGATGAAACAACGCCTGGAAAGATACCAAAAAAATCTAAAAACAAAAAAGTAAAGAAAGATATAAAGGAGAAAATTGAAGCAACTTTTGAAACGGAAGATAAGGTTGAGATGGTGACCAAGAATGATGAGTTCAAAAAAAGCCTGATTCTAGACCTAGAAGAACTGAAAATCTCTGATATAAGTTCAAGCCCGTCACCTTTGCTTACTCCCACACCGCTTACCAGTGAGACTCCACTTACAATCTCGCGCACTTCCAGCAAATCTCAATTTGAGGACATTGTCCACACTGCGGCAGAGTTTATCCCGAAATCTAGACAGTTTGACTTGAATCCAAATGCTCGCGAGTTTGTTCCCGGTTTAGAAAAGTCCAAATCTGAAATATTAGAAACAGCCGCCTCTAGTTGGGATTGTACTAGTTCTACTTCACTAACAGCTTCAACCACTGTAATTAATAAAGATCAGGATGACGGTTTCCCACCGGTTCATACGTGGGTTCATGATATTTTGGATGATTCTGAGGAGATGGAGTCAATCAAACAAGCAAACGTAGTTGAAGTTAAACCTTCTGAAATGTTCAATGCGAATTTGATCACGCCTAAACTAAAATCCAGACAGAGAAAATCGAAATCTCCGAAACCAAAATCACTTCCGCAAGTTGCCGTAGTTAAAGAAGCATTGAAAAAGGACACATTAGGTGCAATCTCGTCGGAACCCGTTAATGTCTGGGCTACCCAAGGTGATGGAATGACATACGCTGAGATTGTAGCTGCTAATGTGCCACTCAAAGAGGAAGAGGTTACGAAAGAACCTAAAGTAGCGGAATCTACAACACCTACTATGAAGAAGCGGCCGGTTGAGATAGTAGTCACCAACTTGATTGTCACAGATGATACTACTTCTGAGGATGAAGTTGGATCAAAAACTGCCATCAAGAAATCAAAGAGGAAATCAAGGGATTCAAGGAGAAATGTTGTGGTTAATGATGCTCCTCTTGAAGAGATTGTCAATGACCCAATTGAGCCTGAACCAATGGAGCCTGAAAAGTACCGGAAAGATGTTAGGGTCAAGATAAAAGACCCCAAGAAACCCAATAAACATACCACCAAAGGTGAATTAAACAATGAGATCAAGTATGATATAGAGCTGATGATGCAGAAACCATCTGAGGAGATGACAAATTTAACTGATTTTGCACGGGAATCAGTGATTGAATCGGTTCAACTTTCTGACTCTCCATCTGAAACAGCAATGACATATGCCAAAGCTTTTGGTACTAAGATATCTGAACAAATACCACCTGAAGTGACTATTACCAGTGAAATTGTGCAGGAAGTAAAGCAATCTCCTACTGTTCATATTGAAGTCATCACCACTTCAGTACCTGCTGTGAAGAAAGAAGCACTGAATGTGGATGAAGATGGTTTTATTACAATCCCATCTCGTTGTAGATCTAGGTCCAGATCTATAAATAGAATTGAAGGCGCTTTATCCCACTCACCACCTGCTGACGTGAAACCTTCCTGGGCTAATATTGCTTCTCAGAAGGAGGAAGCAGATGTTCCGAAGGTCAAGGATATTGTGCAACAGTTTGAAGAGGCTGCAAAAGATGAAGCCACTTCTGCAAAGAAGAAGGATAAAAAGTCTAAAAAAGAAAAGAAGGAGAAATCAGCAGACAAACCTGGTGGTTTAAGTGGCTTGATTTCTTCTGTAAAATCAGTCTTTTCTTCTCATTCTGATAGTAAAGAACCTAAGGAATCTAAGGAGGCGAAGCAAAAAGCTAAGAAAGAGAAGAAAATTAAAGATGAGTCTGAAGCTCATGCTCAGGAAGTGAAAGACATCGTAAAGGAAGTCTACCGTGAGATGGGACAGAAACCACCTAAGCAGAAGACAGACAAAGACAAAAAGAAGTCTTCTGGGCATTCGCCAGGTATAATTGAGTCAGTTGATGACGAGATTGATGAGATCTTTGTTGAACTAACTGAACCATCATCTAATGCTCTAACTGGATCCTTTCTTAAAGTGGAGAAAAGGGAAGCAATTGTGGAAAAGATGAACGTTCCTTCTTTGAAAGAAAAAGAAAATGATGTTCCTGACCATCCCTTGACTGAAAAGAGAAGTTCATTCATTGGCAACTTAATTTCTAAAGTCACTGGTGGTGAGAAGAAGAGAAAGAAAGAGAGGACATTGCCAGAGTCCTCAGAAGATGGTAAACATTCTGAGAGGGAGGTTCAACAATCGGAAAACAAGAATGACTCTAAGAAGAAAAAGAAGAAGAAAGAAAATAAGAAAAAATCGGCGAAGGTGGTCGAACTAGAAGAAACTAAATTAGTAAAGCAAGTCATTGAAGAAAATATTGTCGGACTAGAAATTGATCTTAAACCGGAAAAGATGTTTGAAATCCCTAAAAAGGACATAGAGGGTAATATCTTAGGCAAAGATGGTAGAATAATAGATGTGCTCCTCAATCAAGAACCAGTAACAATTAAAGAAGATAAAATGTCGAAGAAATTTGAAGATACTGTGGAAGGTTCAACAATTTCTGACAATATCGAAGATGATTATGACTCTGACCTTACTCAGAATCTCATCCAAGATATTTATTGGCCCGAAAAATCTATATACATGTTAGCTGAGGAACAATACTTTGCACTACTTGCTCAAAAGAGTAAAAATTCTCCACCATCAACTAAAGCGCCTTCTCTAAATCCCCGCAATGACGACGATGACAATTCGGATGGTTCGCACGGCGGGTGTTCAGGCCCAGGTGGTCGTAAAGGTTCAACCATTAATGGCGATGCGTCTTTGGATACTCGGTACACTTGCGCAAGTTTACCCGGTGGAATTGGCCACTGGCATGACGAGAGTACTTACCTGTCCAATGAAACCCCACCCTCTGATCAACCCAACCTTGAAACCGACTACCAATCTTTAGGTCCCTTTCATAAGCAGCCGCCATCATCGTCAGTAGATGGGCAGCCCAGGTCTGAAGTGCAGTCACCAGGCCCAAAACGGACCTCGAAGGTGAAACCATCAGTGTGATGATTGTGTGGTGTTGCTCGCCTCGCAATCTTTCATCCAATCGCCCCAACCTAGAAGCACCCTTTGCATGCGCATTTATTCTCAACTATTTATAACATGGAGATAATAATTATACATCATTCTACAATGCTTTCGCTATGTTTTGTGACTGTTTTAACAATTAGTAAGCTGATCTTCGTTGTACCTGTGTGATTGTTTACGATTTACATTCTAAAAGATAACTCATTGGCGTTGGGATAACAAAACATTTTTGTTGTGTTGACATTGTTACTGTCAAGTTTAAGTCATTGTATCACGCTGAATTAAAGTCTAACCGTGAGAGTTGTTCTCGTACTAATTGGCTGTAATAAACAGGATCTAGCTGAGGGAGTCAGTGAGCTGCAGCAGTCCTTGCAGAACACGGAGAATTCCATTGTGGAGCTGCCACAAAAAGGATTCGAGCAAATTATTGAAGCACTAAAGGTCAGTTTACGCCTACATATAGTATACTCCACTACAATTAAGAATTCATATACTCAGTTTCTTCAATCATGGGTCTCCAAATTTATCGTTTTCATCGAGTTTATTTGTTTTGATGTGGGATTTTGTTTGAACGTTGAATATCTTAACATTTCTCGTTTTTCGAATTTACTCATCGCTGTTTTTAGCTAACGATCTCACAAGACATCCATGAATCGTTAAAAATAATCGTGCATTCATGAAGTCATAGACGTGTACGAACAGCACGTGTTGAACAGAAAGTGCGTGGATTCATTAATGTTTGACGTGGTGTTACTCAAGTTGAAAGCAGTTGTAGCTGTTGAACACGTGGATGGATTTACAAGGTTGTCTACAATTTGTAAATAGTTTAAACGAGTTTGAAGAGTACGGCTCTGTTGAGATTCATGCTTTTACGTTCACTTCTAACGCGACGTGTAATTACATCATCGTTTAAAATCGGCCTATTATACAAACTCTATTTATAACAATGACCTCTCATTGCACACGACCATCTTAACTAATCCAACACACGATAACATAATCGCTATTTTTATTGTGCCGAAATAAATCAGGACAAGCAAATTGGGGCCGGATCTAAATTTGTTGATGATTAAATTGAATTTCTTTAATGGCCTAAGCCAAAACAATTGTTCATATCTACTTTAGTTGAGTTTCTTGATTTTTTACGGATTATCTTATGTTATCTTGTGATTTATTGGAATTGTTATGAATGCGGTCAAGTAAACTTCACAGTAATAATAATGACTCACATCTTTTATCTTCATCATTAATATGTGACCGTGGTCAGCAGTTTCGGCTGCAGCCAGCAAGCCAAGGTAGTGGAGTGTTTCATGTATTTGCATCCGATGATGTGATCACTCGCGATTAGTAACTTTTTGGCCCAAGTAACTTTGCTGCCCATCGATGCGCATCAGTCGTATTTTTACTCCGGTTGGCATCGATCGCTCGCATCGCGCGCATCGCTCGCTCAACCGACTCCAGGCGTATTGATCAAGTAACTTGGCGTAATTGATTTAATTGACGCACACTGCATGGCGAGCGGCATTGTTTAAAGCGCGATTGTGTTTGCAGAACATCACTGGAGATTTGCGGCAGCACGCGGGCGAGGCGATTCGATTGGAGGGTTTGGTAATTGAGGTGTCCTCGGATCAAGATATCTTCGAGCTGTCGCAGACTCTCGCGGGGATCCGTACCAGGATAGCTAGTTTGTTCACGCAGGCTGAGACTGGAAGGAAAACTTTGGAGGTAAGCTTGTATTACAATACTTGAGAATTGAATGAATTGTTGTACAATTGTGATTGGGGGTTCCTTTAGGAGTCAAGAGTAAAGCACGAGCAACAACAGCGTGAGGTCGTGATCTATCAGCAGCTTCTAACTGAGATTGAAATTTGGTTGCAAACTGTGCGTGACACTTTGTTGATTGAAACGCGAGACGCTTCGGCGTTGGACGCGCTTAGTGACGAACTTAAAGTTAAGGAGCAGAAGTTAGATGAACTCAGAAGTGTGTGTGAACGTTTCAAACAAGATCCACATCTAAGACAGTTTGCATTGACCCTTGAAGAGCAGTTAAGGACCATTTTGATTATTTTCTCTGAGCATAAAGTCATTTTGTCTCAAAAGATCGAAATCGTCCAAAGGGAGAAACAACAGCAATTTCAGCAACCGGAGTATTTCCCAACAGAAGATAAACTTCTTGAAGGGTTTGAAGATACTCTCGACTCTATTTCTATGCCCATTGAGGAAACCCTTCCTCATGGTATATGCATTGAAACACAAACCGGTGATAGTCTAATTGGACCAGTGCCAATTGACGACGAAGACATGGAGAGGAAAAAAGAAAGTATCAAGATCACAAAGACGATGTCAGGTGGTCAAGAGACTATCCACATTGCAACAAAACCAACAGAATCTATTGTGCAAGAACCAGATGATTTACTAGTGGCTGCCAACTATAGAAAGGAGAAGCCTGATAACCAAATTGAAGAAATTACTACAGAGATTAATATTAGCACTGTTCAACCCAATCAAGGATTTGAAACTGTTTTTGTTGAACCAGATGAGACCACAACTGAAGTAATTGTGAACCCTGATGGTAGCAAAAGTATCATTGTGAAGAAACTTCATAGGACACTAGTACAACGTCATCAGCAACATGTAACTAATACTAGTATCAGTAGTACAATGAAAACTGGCGATGACAATGTCCCAGTTACACAAAGTTTCTCGCAGGTTACTCTAGTAGGTCAGCAAAGTAGCACTTCAATTGCTTCCAATGGCAGGCAGGAAACACTCACTAGTTCTAACTATGGAGGGCGAATTGTAAAATCAGGAGCGGAGGGAAATGTCGAGGTGCATGAATTTGCAGGTGAGCCTGAATCTCAATACTCTGTCATTGAACAAAAGCCAGACGCGATTGAAATGCAAGGTGTACAATTCCATGAAGGAGACCTAGCAATCGTTGATGAGAATATCCTGGTACCAGAAGCAGGTCAATATCTAGTTGAAAGTGGAGAGCTTTACACTTCTTCATCGAGTGTGAGAGCTGTTGTTCAGCAGGTAACCAGGAGAATTATCCGGAAGACTAGGAAGATTATCCGCCGTGTAGTTATTGTTGATGGAAAGGAAACAGTTGAAGAGGAAATCATTGAGGAACCTGAAGAGGTTGAGATTACTGAGGAAGGTCTTCCACGTGTGAGCATCAACGTGATGAAGACTGATGAAGACGTGCAGGTGTTGGATCCAATGCAGCAAGCTGCTGCCAGCACAGAGAGGTATGTCACAGTAGCCACCCCACCAATACCTAGTGCACCTGTATCAGTAACTAGTACCAAGAATAGTCCTGTATCTGCACCGGCTTCGATGTCCCACCGTATTGATGAGGCTGATGAGAAATTGGCTTCCGGTAGCTCGACCCCGCTTCCTGCACCACCTCGCTCGGAAGATACACCATCCAGTCGCAAGAGGGGCAGCAGGAAAAAAGGCAGCGGGCAGCCTTCTCCCGTGGATGCAAAGAGTATAGCTAGCGATTTTATTTCCGCAGAGGCGGCACAGTCGACGCTCCATATCCAGGAGGAGGTTCAAACCATCACTAACACAACATTACCTAGCCAAGAAAAAATTCCAGAGATTCCAGAATTTTCAAAACAGACATCAAGACGTACTTCTAAGTTGCAGTTCCTACAATTACAACATGAATTGGATACTGCTGAACCGATTGAAGTGAATGTTACTGATACTGAGATTTGTGTGAAGTCTATCACACCAACGCTTGATGTTACTCAACCGGAAAGTCCTAAGATTGTGCTGAAGACATCGAAGACAGCAACACCTTTGGTGTTAACACCAACATCTACGCCAGTTGCTACACCAGTTTCTGTAGAAGAAGAAGGTGTAAAAGGAATTAAGGTGGAGATTACCAACACTGAGATTGATGTAGAAAGGACACCTGAACAGATGAGATATGAGATTACTTTATCTCCAGTTGATGGGGTGAATATCCCTTTGATTGAGGAACCTGTTTCTGAAACGGTTTCTCTTGCTGGTGACGAACCTACTAGTAGTAAAATTAATATTGAAGAAATAGTTGCTGAAGAAATTGAAGAAATCATTAAGGATGATCCAGGAATGAAGATTGCTACTATGGATTTCATTGTTTGTGAGAGAGTAGATAGTATTCCATCATCTGACGAATCTGCAGATTCAAGGGTCAGTAAGGAAAAGTCACCCTTGAAAGTTACTGAAGTAAAGGAATCTATTACTACTGTATTTACTAAACCTGAAACTTTGCCTCAATTTGAGGAACGTGCTGAGATCCATCTTCATCTCGAAGAGAAGCAACCCAAGAAAACATTTATGGACAACTCAATGGAAATGAAGTTTAAAGACACTGCTGTTTCCCCAATAGTCTTCAAGCCTGAAAGTGACCATGAAGATAGTATAGCGAGTGCAGATATGGATACGGGAGGGCATAAAAGTCGAAAGAAAAAGAAACGAAGAGAGGACCAAAAGGAAATGACCCCTGATTACTCAACTTCTCTGGCGGATTCAACTGAAATCAGCATGCCAGAGGAAGATTCCTCCAGGGTGGAGGAGTCACCTAAACCTACCATGGAAACTTTTGAGACTTCTGAGCAAGACCAAGACGAATTTGCTAGTAAGTCAGGCTATGAGGCTGATAAGACAACCGTTGATGAAAGTCTAGTTGACAATCATGAATTGGATAAAAAGAAAAAGAGACGCAAGAAGCGTAAGCAGAAATTGAAGCCTGAGGAAGCTGAAGAGTCGAATGCTCCGGTATCTACTTATGATTCTTCTGTTATTGGTGATTCTATTCAGTTTACCGATGATGAAATTATAGGGACATCTCCTAAAAAGCCACAGGAAGAATCAAAGAAACCTAAGAAGGAGAAAAGGGGCAAGAAGTCTAAGTCTAAAAGTGATGAGTCAGAAAGTGAGGAAGCAAAAGACACTGAAGATATAGAGGCTCGTCTTCAACAAGCTGAAGTGGTTCAAATTAGGTCACCTAACGATTCCTATAAGAGTATGTCTACTCCATCTGAAGTTGGTACGGTTAAGATTATGGAGGAATCTGTTGTTACACCAGACACTCAAGAAACCATTCGGGAAGTCGAATTTGGTATTATATCACAGATTCCTATCGTCGAGACCATGGTCACTCACGAGAATATTGCACAAACATCTCCGATACCTGCAGACGAGTTGATTCAACCTGCTACAACAGAAGTTATTACTAAAGTAGCGACACAGGTGATTTCAGTACAAACATCTCCCGAACCAGTGCAGGAAGTGTCGGGAATGGCGATTCAAACACAGATATTAGAAGAACCATCCGTAAATGTAATTGAGTCTTTGGAAATTGTAACGCAGACTAGCCCTTTGGAAATGGTTGAAGGTGAAGTGCAGACTTCACGTCAACCAAGTCCAGAGGAGAACATAACTGTTGAGATTGCTGAAGAAAGTATTCAAACAGCGGAGATACCTCGCAGTGAATCTGCTATTCAAACAGTGGAAAAAGTGAAGGAAACCAAAACACCTGAAAAAGTCGAAGTACAAATGTCAAATCAGGAAACTCAAGCTGAATCGCTTGTGGTCTCCATGCAGTCGACGCAGACCTCACCAGTGCCATCAGCTCCTCCAGCGGAATATAATATTGCTGAGACCCAAACATCCATTCCTTACCTCACAACATCTATTCCTGAAGTCGAAGAAGAAAAAGTCTCTGGTCTTAAACCAAAAACATCTGTTACATCAATTGTTCCTGTTGTAGTTCCAGAATTGATTTCCAAGAGTCCTGATGTCTCCTCTTTAACAGAATATGAAGTTTTGATTCAGACTTCGTTTGTGATGCCTTCTGATACTGACACAACTGAGACGATCGAACCAGTTGTGAAGTCTCCATCAAGTCCAGAAGATGGAAATGAGCAGTTTTTGGAATCTGAACGTGGACCTGGCAAACCCAAGAGAAAACGCGATAGGAGAAAACATCCTAAAGGAGAATTGCAATCAAAATCTGAATCTAGTGACGTTTTAACTGAATACCAGATAATGAAAGAATCTACAACAGTTGAAAGAGGATCAAGATTATCATCACCAGCTTCTATTGAAGGAATAGAAGCACAGCAACCAATAACTGTTGCTATTAAGGCCCAAGAACGCGAACCAATTGTCACTGATTTGGATGATGTAGAGCCGATGGTGAAAACGACTAAAGCTACATTTGAAGTCACCAAGAAACCTAAATATGATCATAAGTCAGCAAATCTTGGTTTTCTGGAAAGTGAAAGAATGCAGAGTGCTTCTTATTGTCAAATTCCAACTTTGTCATCACCGGAAACTCAAATAGATGTGAATATAAACATCAAGGTAGAATCATCGGGAGATGAAGATAAGCGTGATATGGGCGGTAAAGGAAAGAAGAAGAGAAACAAAAAGAAGAAGGTTGGTAAAGAAAAAACCGAAGATGAGGTAGATAAAAATGCCGCTGGTGATATTAAGGAAAATGTAGTTGAAGTCAAATTAGAGGAACATGTTTTGAAAGATGAGAAGATTAGTAAAGGTAAAAAGAACAAACAGAAGAAGATTGGTAAACAACCAAGTGATGATAAATTGGCTGGTGGGGATTCTTTGGATTTGGATTTTGAGAAGAATGAAGAATGGGAAGTAAATATTAAGGAAGCGCAAGGTGAAACAACTTTAAAGGACAGTTTGCTAGTCCCTGAAGTTGAAAAGGCTCAATCTGAAAATAAACTCATTGAGAAACTAATTGAAGCGTCCGAAGTTTTGACTGTAACTGAAGAACCATCAGGGTGTCCACAAAAAGAAGCAGAGAAAGTTTTGTCAACTGAAGATCAATCTCCTGAAGATGATAAAGATGTCATGGGAAAGAAGAAACGTCATTGGAAGCAGAATGGTGCTAAAGGGAATGATGAGGATCTCCCTTCTCTCTCTGATTCTGAATGCAAACCACTTGAAAATCAGATCATAACTCCAACATCAACTACTGAATTGATTGTTTCTGACAGTCAACCACACCCTGAAGTAATTCAATCAACACCTGAATTGGTAATACATGAAAGTCAACCAATCAACATTCAAACAACAATCATCACCACGGAGCAACAGCCACCTTCTCTTCCTGAAATAGAAGCTGATGTCATAGTTACAACACAACAATTTAAATTACCATCAGATTCTTTTTCACTTGGCTTATCAGAAACGAACAACTATAAAGACATACTAGAGCCGAAGAAACGCAAACAGAAGGGAAAATATGCAACGTCTGTGACAATTGAAGAAGTGATGTCACCTGCATCAATGGGCGAATCACCATTTAGCCCAGAGAATGATTCACGGGCTACTCTTCTATCACCACCTAGTACTAGCTATGAACCAGTTTGGCAAGAAACTAAGGGAGCTTCTCAGACGCTCATTGAACAAGAGAAACAAACCCTACCACCACAGGAAGTTGAAGTGAAATGGAACCAAGCAATGGCATTAGTCAAACAGAAGAATCTACAGAATGCCAAGAGCACAACCCATTTGAGCAACATACTGTACTTGGCTACGTTGAGTGAGGTTGTGACAGATGAATCTATTCTGCAGAAGAATAACGATGTACAGAATAATCTTAACAAACTGAAGAATGCAGTAGCCAGAAAGGATATAATTGTAATTGAAGAAACTGTTATTACTGCGATTGAGACTATCACAACATGGTTGGAGACGATTGAGTACAGAATTTATCTTCAGAGGCAGAAAGCACCTGATGGACCATCTAAAGAAAAGGTCGATGAATTCACAAATATGAACAAGGAGATTATCAACATTCAGAAGTCGATATCAGAGTTACAGGAAACTCTTAATGAGACCACGAATGTTTGTACTGAAGAAGAACGCATTCGTCTTGTAGAGTTTATCCTCACTTTACAACAAAAACTATCAGATATTCAAGAAGTAACCGATGAACATAAGCAACAAGCTGCTGAGGACCTCAACAAGTGGCAAGAGTTCATCATTGGAATTCAAACAGTCCAGGATAGTTCGGGAGAAGTAGGCAAAAAGTTGGACCAGATTACATTATCAGATGCATCACCACAACGTAAATTCGATGATCTGGAGAATATAGACGTTATTAATAAATCCAATTTGGAACAGTCTCTTGCTCTGAAGAAGACTGCAAGAAGTCTGATACATCATTACCCCGGAAAGAGCATTCCGCAAGAAGTCTACTCCAATTATGAGGTCTCAAAGTATAATCAACGAAGGATCGAAACTGAACGAGAGAAGGTTATTCAACATTTAGCTCTGGCTGATGAGTACGAACAGACTTTGAAGGACTTTGGACATATTGTTGAGATTGCAGAGTCACTGGTTATTAGTCCAATTAAAGTACAGAATTTGGTTCATCTCCAAGAAGAAATACAGAACCATAGAAAATTCTTTGGATCTCTTAGCAGTTGCCGAAGTATTTTAGAGTCCTTGGAAGAAAACCTTGATGATGACACTAGAAACCAGAATTTACTACTCCACCAGGACTTGTACAGCCGTGCTAGTACAATTCTTCAAGATCAAGCTACTGGCAGATTCCAACAAATGACTCTAGCCGCATCAAGATGGGCAATTCTAGACCAGGGAATGCGGGACGAGCAGAAATGGCTACAAGTTGCTCGGCAACGCGTCCCGAATCTCAATAATGTCACCTCTGCAGATTACGATCAATATATCAACTTGTATCAGTCCCTTTCACTGGATATTGCGCAACATCACGCGAAATTAACGCATTTGAACAATATGGCGACCAAGTTGCAAGAGTTGGTCAATTGCAGTTTGTTGGAACAGACGTACACCGAGTCTTTGGAGATAATCCAACGATTACAGGAAGATGTTAATACTAATCTACATCGACTTATCACCTTCCGTGATACATGGGGCACGTATAATATCCTCAGCGATAAGCTTGAGTTTTGGCTGAAAGACGCCGAAAGGGAGTTGGCGAATATTAACCTCCCGGTTGGTTCAGCGCCGAGCAACATGCGCCAGTTTTGGGTGAGTTATTTTTTTATAATCTAATGTAATGATATAATTTCTAAATGGTGCTAAACACGCAACATTGATTTTTGATGTTCTCTTTTTCTGCTTTCTGTCTCCGTAGGAATTAAAAGCACAACATGAAGTTAACAACGCGTTGCGTCTTAATGCCGGTAACCAGCTAGATAGATCAATGCAGATTGTCCCTGTGGCTGACGAGAATGTTCAGAGGCAGTTTTACAATGACCTACAGCAGGATTGGAGCAGTGTGACAGGGAAAATTGGTAATATCCAAAATGCCATCATGAGATCCATTTCAGCTTCTGATGTACCCACCAATGAAAAGCTGTCTATCCTAGAACAAGAGCTACAAGAGTTGAAAACCAGCATTGATCAACTCGGAGGTGTTATTAAGAGCGAAGATGAGTTGGATCTCTATGTAGAACGTCTCCAAATTATGTCCAAGAGAATTGAAGCCATTGAGAATGAACTTGGCAAATTGGGTCTTCTCAATGCTGCCGAATCTGAAAAGGTTGGAAAATTTTTGGCTCTGTCCAAACGCCTTCAGATGCAGGTTGCTGAGGAGTTGGAGGGAAGCAAACTGCTCAAGGAACGTCTACTTAATATCCAGCGTGGTTTGGACAGAGTGAGAAAACATCATAGTCGCATTGAGTCCATCTTAGATCATTGTGAATCGGCTGAAAAGATGGGCAGTGAGAATGTGGAGAAGGCAGTGGCGCAATGTTATGAAATGGGCGAGGAGTTGGTTACTTTGTGGCAGGACCTCATGGGACTCAGGCAACTTCTGCACACTCTGCCGATGAGATTGAAGGTCTCAGTGTCACCTATTGCTGTTGAGAGGGAGATTTCCGGATTGATTGATAATCACACGCCTTTGGAGAAGAGATGTGGCCAGCTGTTGGCTCTTTTGAGGTCGAGGTTGACTTTGTGGCAGAGGTTTGAGAAGCAATTGGAGTTGGTGCAGCACAGTGTACAGGAAGCTGACTTTATGATGGAGTTGCTTACAGTCCAAGGAGCAGTCGATTATGAGAGATTAAGGAAAGCAACAGAGAGACTCGAGGTATGTTTGAAATTAGAAATGATATCATAAACAACATCGTTAGTACTGTACAAAGTTGACTCAAATTTTGTTACTTGTCATTTGGACTGGTACTTGTTGTGGCGGATGATGTCATTGGTTGATAGAGACCCATATTACACGGTTGATAATAAGTCATAACAAGTTAAAATATGCTATGTGTTATTTGCTCAACAAATTTATGCAAGACCGCGACTTGGACCGTTTGTCGAATAATAATATACTTACTATTCAGGTAGTTGAGTGCAGTCATTGGCAACGGCCACAAAGTACCGCAAGCTGTCCTAAGTCTTTAAGTGGTTTTGAGTCATTATATTTGTTTATCTGCTAAATACTAATGGTTTTGTTTGGTGCCTTGCTTGTTTTGCTTAGAGCGTTTCGGGTGATTTGGTGCGGCGCGAGACGCTGATCGACGAGCTGAAATCGATCGCCCAACCGTTGGCGGCCGACTGCGACGCCGAGGTGGCGGCCAAGGTGGAGGCAGCAGTTGTCGAAGCCTGTACCTCCTGGGAGGACACGTGCGCCAACCTTAAGCAGCTGTGCGACAAGTACCAGCACGCGGCTGGACTCTGGCAGCGGTATCGGGAGACGGCGGATGTGCTCCGCGAATGGATTGATTCCAGCGTCGAGAGTGTGGCGGATTTGCAACAGCCGGAGGAGGTTGTTAAGCACGTAAAGGTAAGTAAAGGCCAGATCATTTACTTTGAGTTGAAAGAGAAAGATTTAAGTGAATTGTTTTAAGTCAGGTATTGGGTGGTAAAAATTAAATTAAATGAAAGTACTGTCAATAATTAAACAGTAATTTTCCTATAATTCAATTTGAAAGCATAGCATGTAAAGTAATTGAATTACCTTGGCTTAAAGCCGCTACAAGTAAATAACATAATTTGTTATCATCGCAAGCGGCTTTGCTCTACCCTTGAAAAATATGTGAACGTTGCAAGTGATAAGAAGCCGGCGCTGATAACAAAAAAAATAACTGCGCTACTCAGTCTGCAACGTGTTTTTCAACGCGCCGGTCACGAAAACGCACTTAATTCGTAAACGTTTTACTTTTGTTGCATTACTTGCATGTTTCTGCCGACATCAATTTACTCAGCTCACTTAAGCTAGGAAATCTATTTTTACTCATTGCAACGTGAAAGATGCTCGCACCTCTACTCTGAGCAAGTGAAAAAGATATAGGAAGTGCGCACGCTAAAAATAACGCAATTATTTGCATTCCCTTTTTGTGATCTATACCAAGTCCAATGCATTGGTGCATGGCATACAACTAAAAAGGAAGAAAACTGGTGAGCTCTTGCATGCCGCCGCATGCCGATCGCTGGCATTTGTATTCAAAATCGTGCGGCGTGAACACAAGCGAAATTTGAAACCAGCAGTGATTATTGCGCAAACTGCTCAAAGTTTCTCATATTGATCGGAAGATATTGCTGCTGCTGCCTGTGCGGATATCGTGGTATTGTTTAGTGTTTTGTGGGTACGCGTTAAATTATTTAGTGGAAGCAAGTAAGTAAACTAGGTGTAAAATGACTGGGTGCATACGAGCGACCGACGTCGACGCAGTTTAACTTTGTTTGCGTTTCGCGATGAGTGTTAAGCGCGATTTGTTTGCACACTGTACGGCTAAATTAATTTGTCAGCATAATTTACGTAAATAAGTGCATACAATGCTCTTAACGGCAATTTGTTAGAGTTGCAACAATTCAGTTGGTCAAACATGAATTGTACGAGTTTCGGGCACGTGGTGCGTAGAAAAGCAGCTCACTCGCCGTCCCCCCCCCCCCCCCCCCAGCATCCCTCTCTGCCTTGGATCGATGCCCTTTCCTTCTACAGCCGATATCACCCTCCATACGCGGGCGGGATGCACTCTCAATGCATCGCATCTTCAGTCATCCAGACGCACCCTTCGACGGTGCAACGCCCGTTAATCTAAACCCAGTTGCGCTGTTGAATCCCAAAAATATCATTGACGCATTCAATGACGCATTCTTGTTTGGGCTCCAGCTGCATCCAACAGTGCGCATTTGCTTACGATATTTTTCGTCCAAGTTTTAAAATAGCTGCAGTGCAAAAGTATGAATTTATCGGAATGTCGGTGCCTATAGGTCAGAACTATACCAACTAGCTACACTTAGCATATGGTTGTAGCAATTTTCGGGAGGCAAGACGCGAAACGTGCGTGACCCTATTAAGAGCGGTTTATGAATGGAATGGTGTCATTCGCAGTGTGTGAATGCGAGTGCTCGACATGCGTTTTTCAATTGACGATTGACTTTTTAAAACAGTACTATCTCTAGTGGAGTGATTGGTGGATGTGTGGGTGGACTGTGTTGACACTTGCCGGATTTAATATTATGAGCAAGGATGTGGGGAAAAGAGGAATTCAAGGTATTTGAATGTTAACTCGCCAAAAGTGAACAATGCAGTCAGTTGCATTTAAAGGAAATTAAAGTTTGTAACTTGTTTCCTAATTTCCGCTGCGAAATTTATTGTTTCATCCGTACACAAAAGTAATTTGCTTCTTTCTCGTCCGTTCTGCGGGCGTGTTGCCAATTTGGAAACGTGATTAGCAGTGCAGAATCGCTTTATTTGCACTCGACGTTGCGTGTTTTCGATACTTCAATTTCGATGATATACCATGCCCCACATTGTACGCTCTCTCCTCTTGGTGGCATTTGGTATCGGTTTCCTACCTATATGTTTTCAATTGCGCTGATTTGGGCGACCGCTCAAATTTTACTAAACCCGTACGGTGGTAGCCTCGAAAACGAAGCCGAAACCCGCTTAAACTCGAGGCAAACTAATTGAATTGGGCCGGGCGCGATTTTATAAATATATCCCACACCTCAAGGTTAATGGCAGTTTGATGTTTCATTCTCATTTTCATTTTGTTTCGTTTTCATTAGATTCAAACTAATCTCGAAAGCGAAACTTTCCCCACTACAGTTGCATGTTTTTTATGCATCAATAAATCAACTGTTTTGTTTATCTATCTAGGTGTGCGAGGAGACCCTAGCAGAGCACACCAAGAGATTGACCCAATTACGGCAGCTGGTCTCTGATATCGCGGCCGACGTCGGTCTGGACGCGGACGCGTTGTTGGGCGGCGAGGTCGACGCGCTCGGCCGCAAGCTCGTCGATGTCAAGGAGTCGCTCACCATCTTGGCCAATGTGGCCGAGAACCAGGCGGCGCAACGTGCTCAAACCAAGAACCAGATCAACGGCACCAAGACCGCATTGAATTCCATTCAGAAGGTAAACAAACACCAGAACTCATTTTAATACATTATCCGTAATGACTCTTGATTTTTGTTTTGCAGAATGTTAACGATCTTCAAAATGGCGCTAATCCAGACACAGACGAGAAGCTTCAAGTGCTTCAGAAACATCTTCTTGGACTTAGTAAAGCAGAAAACCAGATACAACACCTACAAGATAAGAGTTTCGAGTTCTACGATCAGGACTCAATCACCACCACAGTTGAGACAACCGAAATTTCAATCCTCGAGATTTTGGAGTTGTGGCAGACTGTCTTCAAGGAGACCTTCCAGCAATATCACCGTCTGAGTTCCAGACTTGTCAAGAATGAAGATGGTGCCGCTGCGCTAAGGCTGTGGAAGGAGTATATTATTCATGTGCAGCAGTTTTTGTCTGGGACGATACCCAGTGATGTACATAGTCTATCCGAACATCAACACTTTTGTCAAATTCATCAGAACCTGCTTACTACGCAGCAAAAGGTTCTCATGCCACAACAGCAACTTTCTGGTGTGGAACCAAGTGTGATGGAGCAGTTTAACACTCTCACCAACCTTCACAATGAAACCCTCTCGAAGATCATGGACAGGTATAATGAAGTTGAGGACAGGTTGCACGCTTGGAAGCAGTATACCGTGGATCAAGCATCTACCTTGGCATGGCTCAAGGGGATGGAAAAGGAACGCGAACGCTTACAACTGAAGTACATTCATGTGATCAGATTGCCAAAGTTGTTGACGCAGATTGAAAGCCTAATTGTAAGGATGTCTCAGGGCGAGGACCAATTGGACGATCTGCAAAAGCAACAGAAGAAGATCTTCCAATTCTGTGACGATACTTTTGCGACTTCTATTAGAATGGAGCATGCTGCACTTAACCAGAGGATTTCTAGTCTTAGAGCCGCCATGGAAAGCTGGAAGGCATTTCTAGAGCGGATTGCAAATCAACATAAATCATACGAAGGGCAAGTGCAGAGTATTCAGAAGGCATTCGATGAGATGCAGAATGTGATTGCGCAGGAGATTCCTGCTACTAACTTTGGAATCAACAATAGGTTGGATTCTCTAAAGAGGACAAGGTCTAAATTGGAGAATGTTACCAAAGACCTGGAGGAGTTGGAGGTAATTAAGGAACAACTCAAAGAGTGCCTAAGCCCAGTTGATATGAAGACCATTAGCCAACGAGTGTGGTTACTGTGGCATCAGAAGAAGGATCTTGAACACGAGATCAAGAAACTGATAATTCAATTGGTAGAAAAGACCAGTTTGCGAACTTTGTTTGAAACGAGGCAGACCAGATTTGTAGACTGGGCTAAGGAATTGGAGGGAAGGATTGAATCAGAGACTGAATTCTGTGGACCATTTGTAGATCCGGAGGAGATCATCAGAAAACTGGAAACTGAACTACATGCAGAGATGACTTTAAAGGAAAGAGAATATCATTGGTTGTTGACCACTGGGAATGAATTGGTAAATGCTTGTGGCGAGGAGTACAGTGATGTGGTTGCCAAACAAAATCTACAGGTGAGGACAAAAGAAGTACAAAGTCGATGGGAGTGTCTTAAGATGCTAATGAAGACCAGAAGTGCAAAGTTACAAGAACTGATTAATACATTGAAGAGCCTTGAACAACGGATTAGTGAGATTCGCACATGGTTAACGGTACAAGAAAAGGAACTATTGCAAACAATAGTGTTCCATGAAGCCAACGAGAAGACCTACGACAAGTTAATTTCTGACACTGACCAGGCCAACCAAGGTATTCAGGCGGAGAGTATGAAAATCGGTGAAGTGATTAATTTATGTGAATTGTTACTTAATGACACTGATGTCTGGAAAACTAACTTGGCCACAGACACTCTAAATTTAGCAATTAAGAACTTGGAGAAACGATGGAAGAATGTCTGTACTCTTGCGGCCGAGCGTAAACACTCGATTATTCTAGTCTGGAAGTTGTTGCAAGAGCTGATTACGCTGCAGGATGAGAACGAACGATGGGTCGCTCAGCAGGAGAAGAAGCTGGCTGATGCGGAAAGCTTCCAGGGCAAGATCAACGAGAAGGTGGAGCGTTTGGAGCGAGTGAGGAAAGACATTGCTGCAAAGGAGGGGGCGCGTGTAAAGTTGGAGCAGACGTATGTGCGACTGGCGAAGGCGAGCGGTGTTGAGCCTGAAAATATCCAGCGGCTGACGGCTAAAGTTAGATCGCTACTGGGCAAATGGGGCGCTTTACGAGCGCGCGCCGACGAGCTTGTCATCTACAAGGAATTCCGAGACGTTCACGGTAGCGCTCTGCTCGGGCTAGCGAAGGTTGACGCGCGGCTCACAGAGCTTCAACATTTGGCGGGCGACCGGCAGGAGAGTGACATCGAGAAACTTGCTCAATTACAAGTAAGTAACTCATATTTTCTTTCTCAATTCGTATTTATAGCAAAGGAAGTGTCTAGGCACCGGAAGTTGTTTCATTACATTCCTGCTTTCCTCAACTGAAAGATACGTTTTCATTGCAGCAAATTGAAGAGGAATTATCAACATACAATCAATTCCTGCATGATGCAGACGAGTTGGGTCTGAATTTGATGCAAAGAGCGCAACAATCCAAACCTCATACTAAGCAATCCAAGGAGGAAATCTCCAAGATCCAGATCATGATTGATGAGTACCAACTGCTCTGGAAAGACATTCAAACACGTATATCAAGCGTGAAAATGGACCTGCAGAAGCAAATCAAGTCGCAGACGGATCGCCTTAGGCGTGAGGAATCCGTGCAAGTGGAGACACTCAAATTCGAGACTGATGCCGGTGTTCAGGTGGATACTCTCCCGAAGCATCTACAACGTATGACATCGCTCAGTGCCAAGGATGCTTATTTGATGGAGTTGTACGCGGCTCTAGAGGAATGCAAGAAGCATATTGAATCCTTGGATGATATGATCTTGGCGCAGATTCCCAAACAAGGATCAACCGAATTGCATACCACTGGAAAGAAGATTGCGAAGCAGACAGCCAATTGCGCGCGGTCTGTGGAGCTTATTAATCACCTATGCGAAACTTTGACAAATGTTTGTAATGCAACTGACGAGGAAGCTTGTGTTGAAAGGGTTCAAGACTTGTCTAAGAAGTATCAGACTCTCTTGGGGCAGGCCAAGACCAAGGAACACAAAATTAGAGAGTTGAGGTAAGGAACTTGTTGAGTTTAGTTTTCTGGACTGAAAAACTAATTTCATGTTATTTTCATAGTTTCCACTAATGCTTTACTAATTTTCTTATAGATCTACCTTTGATGCTTATAACTTTTTGTGTGAACAGTAAGTGTTCTTTTTCGCTACATCTATACCAATATTTTCAACTTGAACCAAATTTATTCGATATTGTTTTTGTTAATAGTGAGGCTGGTCGTTTGTTATGCCCCCTCTGCACAAAACGCAACTGGGCTCAATTGGACAACGACCTATGGCGGCTAGAGCAATGGCTCCAAGTTGCTGAAGGTATCCAAAAGACGCAGAAATCACCTCCATCCAACTTTGAGCAGTTGGAAGACATTATCCAAGATCACCTCGAGTTTGTCCTTGATCTCGACAGCCATAAAAGTATCGTGAGATCTTTAAACATTGTTGGTTCTCATTTGGCTGACCACACGGAGGACACAGAAAGGGCAGATAAACTCAGGCAACGTCTCGATAGTGATAACAAGCGATGGGACATTGTCGGTAAGAAGGCTTCGGAGTGGCAGAATTGTTTGCAACAAGCATTGATGGCTGTAAGTACCAAAACTTGATTTCTAAACAAGCGGGTATTACTTTGTTGATTTCCCTTATAGAACAGCCAGTTCCACAACACTGTATCGGAACTCTGTGTATGGTTAGAGACTGAGGAGCAGAAGATCCGCGCCTCTGAGCCAGTAGATCTCACAGCATCCTCTGAAACAATCGAAACCAAACTGATGCAGTTTGTCGAGTTCAAGTGTGATCTCGAACGCTGCGAGCCACGCGTGATGAGCCTGCAAGAAACAGCGAATCAACTGCTACGAGCTGATGATGCCCCAGCAGGCTCGTTGGGAATTTGCACCCGGCTCACCGAGCTGCGACTGAAATTGCAGTCGCTGGTGCGGCTAACTACCATCTACATTTTGAAACTCGCTGGTGTTCTCGGCAGAGACGCCTCTGAAATTATGCAAACGCGCGTCGGCTCCGGCCCTATGCTCAATCTAAGTCAAGACGTAAGTTTAACCAGTAAATGCCACATCTTGTGAGCCATTTAACCATTTTTTGCCTGAAGAGAGTTTCTTTATTCCGAAACTATATTTTTAAACAACAAAAGTAACTAATGCTAGTCAACAGTAGGCATTTTGATTAAGTATTTTTTAGTTTAAAGTACAAAAACTTGATTCACTTGATTTGAGTTGTTTTTGTACAAGGAATGTTATCACAAGCTTCCTGATTACGTTTTGATTCAGATTGCTGTTGCTATCTATGTTGTTGCAACTGTAAAGCGAATTCAGTTTTAACTTGTTCTGTACCAGTTGTTAGTACCTAAGCACAATTTTACCTTTGTTTGCGTTTCTGGACAGCTCGCCGCCAACCAAGATGCCATGCCAGACCCATCCCGATCAGAGGGCAGTGAGGCGAACACGTAAATATATTTTATTTATTAATCATTCACGACACCTTATAATCACCGTGTAGTTTGATCATGGTGCTTTTTACTTTAGTGACATAAATCACTAATCTTTTAGTGCCGCACTAATTTTCAGCCAGGATTTGTCAACATTTCATCAAAATCAACAGTCAACTAATCAGTAAAACATTAATCATAAGATTCAACCGCTTAAACCACATAAAATGGCTCTCTACAAGATGCCATCTTGTGTGGTTTAAATTACCTTCTGAAAGGTGAAATAAGTAATGTTGTGCTTCTCTTTCTAGAAATACGGATGAAATAGACGTGTCCGTTCTGCGGCGAGGCTATACATTTTTGGGGCGCGTTGTTCGCGCTTCGATGCCTTTTCAGGCGGTGATGCTGCTCCTCCTGGGGGCAGCTGCGTTGGTACCGTTCACCGAAGATGATTTCAGCTGCTCGTTGGTCAATTCATTCGCCAACAGTCTGCATCCGTCGCTGCAGCACAACGGGCCACCACCGCCTATCTAAGCAAGACATTAAGACGATGATGACAATTCATTCCATTTAGGTTTATCACACATGATTTGAAACGAATTTGGCATATGACGCTGTAATGTCACCATACCTTTTTGAGTGTGACCTTTACACACTCAAATACTTGACGAAAATGCAGATTAATGATTGTTGCGTATTTATGTCTATTTGTTTTTACTCTAGGTTTACTAGTTGATAATTAGGCTTAGACTTGTTTTAGTGATTGCTGTAAAGTTGTAAAATTTTGTACATGAACCACATATTTGTATATGCAGTGCGAGCTGAAGCGCACGTACGATGCAAGAGGGATTTTATTTGATGTTGTAAATTAACATATTTTAGCTTATAGAGGTTGGCAGAAAAAAATGTATTGTGCGACCTTCCTCCAGTGAGAAAGTTTAGGGTTGTGTCGGGGGAGTGGAACACTCTGGCATGCCCGTTTAAAAGCGACGTTGATAGTGAAACTCTCCATTCCTAGCAACGCCAATTATTGTGAAATATAAATCAGTTGCTTGAAACTGGTTGGACGGTCTCTCCGAGTCCTTCTGGTGGATAAACAAACTGGCGGTTTTCCGGTCGTACATTGAACGTTTTACATCGAATTAAATTGCTTGTTTTATTATCTTTTTTAATTTGCTCATGGTGCTATTGTAATCTGACACTTTGCGTCTGTTACTAATATTTTAATTGTTTAATTAATTGATGTAAATTTGCCATTGGATTGTTTTACTTAAGTTCCTTTTGTAAAAAGCAAGTCTTTAGCGAACATAGCTTGAAATCAAATATATATCTAATTGTTTACAAAATATTGACACCTTTTTACTAAACAATTTTAGAATCTAGGTATAATTAAGACATTTCAGTTTATTAGTCTACAACTTGAAAGAGTTTATTCTGTGAGTCTCTGGAAGGAGTATATCCACAGCAGAAACTTAGCCGAAATTTTATTTCAATAGAATTGTGCTCAGAAGGTGTATATTAAAATATAAATCTCTTATTGGCTTTTTTTGGATTGTGGTTGGTCTACTCTGTAAATGTATTCAGCTGGACTTAAGAATAGTTCATATTCAACAGTTTCCGGACTTAAATCATTGAAAAAGTGTCCTCCTTGCCTCTCACTTCTAAAATGAATATGTGGTGGATACAAATCCAACCCCTACAACAAATTAGCAATTTTTTTTCGAATTATCTTGATATCTTTATAACATACTTGGTCTTCTGACACAACTGTCCCAACCATAACAAATGGGGCACTTGCATTAAAGTAATCAACCCAATCAAGAAACGAAGTCACAGCTTTGGTGGTAAAATCAGGCATTACTGATGTTTTAGCGATACCATTTTGAAACAGTCCTATTAAACCAACTGCTACTGGTCTATCATGACCAAAGAATTTCTTAAGGGCAGTTTGTAATCCAACTGGCAACATAAAATGATCATCTAGTCGTTTTTTCAAATGCAATTTAACAACCTAAAAGAAACCTTTTAATTTCTATGCCATAAACAGACTATAAAGATTTTATTTAAGGAATATTATACTTGTCCCGGTAAACCTTTCGACGCAAACAATGTTCCTAAAAGTCCAACATCAATTGCAGAATTGTTTAAGTCTAGTAATTTGTAAGTTGAAGAACCATCTATTGATGATATGACTCTTATTGCAGCTGAATGTTGATCCAGGGTGCAATTATTGTCGTTGAAGTTATAAAATCCCTTAAATAATAATCACATTTGCTATTGTTGGCAAATTGTTGGTATATATATATTCTTCAGATAGCTCACTTCTGAGTTATATCCAAGTTGTTTAAATGGTCCTCCTCCTGCACCAAAGACAAACGCAGAATTTAACTCAGCGAATGATACAATATCAACCAGAGAATATGTTTTGTTAAAGTTTGGATGCGGTATTAGATTCTGCAGACTCCCAATATCTACTATTCTGGGACTTTCAGTCATTCCAGGACTTGCTAGGTAAAAAGGTTTCTCTGTTAAGTTGGGTACTTCTATAACTTCGGCATGAATGGTTGCAAATTTATGCTTCAATCCTCTCCTTAAAGCTGCAAAGAAAAGCAAATTATTTTAACCGTCTTATTGTCCAAAACATGAAGTTTACTATTTTTACCTTGAGCTAATTCTTCTAAATCTGGATAATATAATGTTCTTCTTTCAATATGCCATAATTTTTTAGGAAAACAAAGACAATCTATCTTATTAAGTAGTAAAAGAATGATTGAGATCAATAAAATTGTTTTCATCATTGTTTAGGAAGGAGTTGTTTACGAGGTGTGTATTCTGAATTCTGAAATAGCAGTAGTTTGCATAACCTTTTAAAATAAATAATGACAAAAAATAGAATGGTATGTGCGCCATGACCAATACAAGTCCTTATTATCAAAGGATACGTTATTTACGTGGGTCATAAGAATGTGTAATGTGATAAGAATTCATAAAAACAACTTTTTTATTTATTTTCGAGCGTACTACAACCAGGCCGATTACCGACACCGTGCTTGACCTACATTCCATTACACTGTATCAACTACCAGGATTATTAGCAGTAATTGGGCCTAATATCGTAGAAGTATATATTATACTGGATGTGCCCCAGCATTGCTACAGTTAGGCGGATTACCAACTAAGTTGAGTAGTGGGACGAAAAAAAAAACTAATTAGTTAAATATGTTGTTTATTTATGTTATTATTTAATGTAAATTGTGAATATGACTAGTGTTTTCTCTTTGTTAACATTTCAGGGAGCATTGGCTACCTGAAATTATTTTTCTTGTCAAAACATATCAAAATAAAGTTGAGTTTGTTTACACTGAATTGTTTGTTCGTAGATTAAATGTTAAACAGAGAATAGCAGTTTTAATAGTGGTCCCGTATGGTGTCATAGTGGTCTGATGGGTAGCGGTGTTGGCCTTTAATGATGGGTTAAAAGTGGCCGTGGATCGAGTCACGGCCACCAAGTCTTTTCAAATATTTTATTATATGCGATAAAAACATCAAATAATTAAAATAAGTAAGAGTTAGCATAATACATCAACTTTCTTAATCGATATTTTCAACCAATAATTAGTTTATCCCTTTCTTAAAAGATGGTGGTTATCATGTTTCTATGCACTGTAACTTTAGTCAAGGATTTATAAGTAATAATCCTGGAGGATAACCGCTATCCCAAGAGCGGGGCTGGGCCGGTGGCAATGCGGCGATGACTGCTAATGCCGAAGATTTCTTTGAGCAATCTTTGAACGACACGTGCATAAAAAATTAAAATGTCGGGCCCCTTCTTTGCCTGGGGACCCTCTTGTGCCCTTTCGACACTTTATTATTTATTTTACTTCTGTGTGGACTTGTCATTTACTCAATTGATTTCAGTGTTCCATGTGTCATTGTCATGCTAATGTGAGCCAACTATTCGCATGAGACTTGAATTTTATTGAAATTTTTCTGTTGCCCTGTATATGCGAACTCGCTATATACTTCAATGTAATTCAAATTTCAGTTAACTTTCTGGAAAAATGGTTCTCTCCCTGCTGGGAATCGAACTCAAGACCCCCAGGTCTCGAGGCGGCCACCCTGACCATAACACCACAGAGCCTCCTTAAAAGCACGGGTGAAATTCATTTATTTCTAGTTATTTATCTTAAAAACAAACAATCTACTTTATATTATTTTAAGTTAAATTTTAATTATTTTCATTACACCCATTAATATTATTTAACTAGGCACTGCAAAGACAATCTACTTTAATTTAATACCATATTAAAAAGTAACATTATAGTAAGAAAAACCAATTGGATCATTTGTTCCAACAGGATCAGCTGATCCAAAAGCGGGATTTATTGGAGTTCCCGAAGCTGCCATTAATTTCCAAATTGAAGGAAGTTTGGTGTTGTTTTTAGGAACAGCAGTATTTGTATCTTCAAATTGAATCAAAATGAAGATATAATTGGTAATAATTGTAACCATCTGAAAGATAAACATACTGACAATCTACAATTAATTTTATGGTTAACTTACAACTGCCAACGTTGAAAAGTTCACATTGAAGAACTGACAAGCCGTGATCTCCAATCGATTCTCTTTCAATTCAAAAATAGAAGAGATGAGCAAACGTTGAGTTGCACTATCTTCTGGATCAACTTTCAAGTTGTTGAATATTTCCAACGCTTTATAACTCTTTACAAACAAATGTATAGTTAACAGTCAAATAAACTTTAATATTGTCTAGAATAAAGAGCAAATTGTTAACGAACAATGCCAATCCAATATTTGGTGTGACAAATTTCTCTTGATTCAGGACAAATTGCGAGATAGAAATAATTTATTAGGCAGCTTACTTCATTGCATAATGTTGTACTTGACCACACATTCAACATAATCTCAAACATAATATAAAACAAATTCGAGACCATTGACGTCGGCTCTAACTGATCCTTATTCTTCAGCAGCATATACGTCGAGTAATACCCATTGGTAAACACAACCACAAACATAATCGCAAAATGCCACAACAAATCAAACTGAAATATCCCATTCATCTGTCTTGCCATGTGTGTTAAATCTCTATGAAGATCTCCATACTTCTCAATTGATTGCCCATACTTATACACACTCACCACAAACATATTATTCAGGTGAAACTTGTCTTTCAGTTTCCACATTAAATCATTCACAATTTTAAATCTATCTCTTAGAACAATACACCAGAGGTAGAATTGAAACTTTGCGAGAATTCCCACATAAGATCCTAGAAATCTCGCACAGCAGGTTAACCAGACAATTTCATTATTACCAATCGCAATCATGAAGAATTCACCAAGCATGTATGCAAGGAGTGACATTGGAATAGCAGCCATGTTGAATTTTGCAAGGTACTTGTTAGATGTGGTCAATTCCTTGAATTTACCCAATGAGGCAATTTCATTGTCAAAGACATCAATTGCACCGAACAAGCGGAGTTCTTTCTTGTGATTGTAGATTCTAAAGATGTAGATGCTGAGTAATCGAAAGAGTATAGCGCAGTTGAAGATTCGGATGCTCCAGAGATAGACACCGGATTCCATTTCGGTGTCATTCATTTGCGCGTAGTGGTACAAGAATAAGGAAGAGATGAGCAGTGAAAGATTAATGAAGAGAAGGTAATAGAATAAAGGATCTCTGACGTACTTTCCATTTATTTTCTTTGTTTTACTTAAGCAGAAGAAGCGATTTATTCCAGAAAGGGGAGAGAAACATTCGTAGACTGAAATACCCATCATAACACTTCATATTGCACTGAAAGCAATTGTTTAGACTCAGTTCAATAACAAAATAATTTACTCCAGTGAAGGTCTACCTGAAGTAATTAATTTCTGTTTACTCCTCGGCAAACTTGACTTAATTGGAGTTGACTAGAAGAAAACAAAATTAAAACATTTCATAATGTTTGCTTTATTTCTACAATGAATTAATTCATAATAACATTGGCTTATTAACAATTGTCTGGATCTTGATTTACTCCACTTTTAATCTATTACATTAGTAAGTTTGTGTTTATTGTGTTGTGTTGCCTACCGCTGACCTCTTCTACATAGCTTCCTCTCCTCGTGTCTTGCAGTTTTTGTTTGTAACTAAGTTGTAAATAATTAATGCTACAGCTTAATAACACCACTTAATGCTATTTCATTTGTTGATTTAATGTATGTGTCGTGTTAATTGATATTGTATCAATTGTTACCATCTTGTCTTCTTATCATGTAGGTGTTTCTAATTTATAGCCACGATTATAAAACTATATACAACCAGCAAATGTATCCAACTTTACCTCAAATCGTTAATGTACACCAATTTTGCAAACGCATAGCTCGGTTGAAAATTGTGCTTTGGTAAACAAATCGACTTGGTATTCATAACAAAATGATTGGTTTCGAACCAAATTGATTGGATTTGTTGGTGTTGAGATGTATTAATTAGTCGTATGTACAATAAAGAGACAATAATCCAGTTTTGTATCTCATCTCATCATCAATTGGTTCAAGTTGCAAAGTTTATCTAATAAGATTAAAGACAGAGACTGCGCGAAACACTTAAGGCGAGAGGACAAAAATCTACTCTTCTTTGCGCTTAATTTGTTGCAATAGTCGCTGATCTACAAGATTTTGCTTGATGTTTGTCTTAAATGTCAGTTGTTTGTCATTCATTTCTACTTTAACTGGCAGAAAATGATCTTGATTGTATGCCAAGAATTTCCAGATTATGAACCATTTTATGCCATCAATTACAATCATACAATTTCACTTTGTTACCGATGAATCGACAAGCTTGATTACGCTTTACAACAAACTCTCATCAGAGCAGAGCGAATAAGATTAGAATCACTTATCAATTATCGTCATTATTAGTAGCATACGATGTTGAACGCAGCTGGTTCATTGATTAGTTGATTAGTACGTGTAGGCCTATGTCGGAACTTTGAAAACGTTTTGCAAATACTCTCTTCACACATATCGCTTGACTGAACCGTAAGAACCGAACAAATGATATCGGTTGCGTAGGTCGTTTATTATCATCTCATATAGTCATCTAGCATATCGACTAGGTACTTACATATTAATTTAATAGCAATAAATAAGCAATATTTTCAATCTGAGTTGAACCCTCTTCACTTTACTTCCTTCTGACGAAAGGCTTTCATCAAAAGCCTTCTGCATTCCATATGCACTAAATGCACTATCACTATACAGTTAATAATAAATTGTCTAAGTACTTACTTAAGTAAATGTCTTCCTAAACAATGACAACCATGCTCATAAACTGCACCAAAGTGCTCCTGCTGGTTAATTATGACTTGTAATTTACTTTACGGAATTTGATTCTATCAACCTTGGTTTGTGACTTAACAATTAACATGCTCACAATACGTTGCCCTCAATATGTAGCAGCACCAATGAATTCTTCTTCAACAGAATTTTGTACTCTTCATCTGCTGCAAACGGCTAAGAGTACTTTTACATCAGTAGTAATAATCATGATATTCATGTAATTGGTATTCCGTCGTCCAATAAATCGATACGAGGCTATCAGCAATCAATAATACAAAGCTTTTATTACGTGGTAATTTGTTTGTTTTTGATGGACAGAAACGTTTTTTATTTGTGCTGTGTTACTCTCGGTGATCTCCAAGTGTCCAGCGTCGTCCGCCATCTTGAGTAATGATGAAATACAGGCAAATGGCAACTTATCATACAACCAAGAATTGGAATACTAGTGCGACTAATCTTAATATTGTCAAATATTTTCTTTATTACAATGCATTTAGAAAGTGATTGTTTTGAGGGAAAAATCATCTTTAAATTGTATTAAATTCGATTAGAATGTGCTGAACACATTTATTTCTGATTGTGTTTACTCTCAAAGTGTAAAATGCATTACCTAAATATCAATTATGGTCAGTTTTACCTATTGCTCTCTTTAATACCTTTATTTTCTTTCAATACTTAATTTTCCAATTTTTTACGCGACCTAATAAACCTCAATCCCTTTGAGTGCCCTCCAGAATAATGCAGAACTATTCCGAATACTTTTAACATAGCATGCCATCCGATACTTGAAACATGCATCATATTAGCCAATCACACTCATTTTATGTAGATCACATCGAGATAAAATACACGTACAATATTTACGATTACTTTTGTAACTTTTTCTTCATGTCCTTCATGTCAATGCAAATTATGTCTAACCTAGATTGGATACCCATCTTTTCGCTACTCAACATGCAAATAGTGTGTTCGAGTATGGCTTACACCAATTAATATAATTACATTAGTTAATCATATAATTAGCACAACACCAAACATGCAGACATTGAAACATTTTCATCATTATGTTACAATAAATAATTACGCATTAATTACTTCTAGACCATACTCAATGACATTTTGATCTCTTTGTCGCTTTATTTTGCATCTGATGCCGTTTTCATACCGCCGATTGTGTACTACATTCCGTAAAACTAGATTTTTTTGGCCGTTGGTGAAACTGCACCGTGTCACCAACAATTTTCTTTATCTGCTTAGATTTTTTCTTCATAATTAGACACCTAGAAATACACGACGTTTATAGCTTAGATAATAACCAAATGCGCCAACTGCCGTCGGGTTGCAGGGCTGCCCAAAGATCTTTTACATCTATGTTTGACCTACCTTTGATCTGACTATATCGATTTTGGCATTGTATGCTCTTTATAACATTGTGACAATTAACACGCTTATCGATTACTAATTACGGCTAGTCTTAATCAATTACCGATAATTACGTTGATAATTATGTTTCATTATGTTTAATAATTAATTAGGAATGAGTGTGGCAATTCATTCAAATGTATTCGTGATGTAGGCATTGTGACAAATTGTCATTTTAGTTGCCTAATTTTCATCAAAGGGAATATTATGTAGTTTTGTTGCGAACGCAACTGTCGAAAACCAAGGGCTCAATATGGTAAACGATCAATGGCGTGCCACTTACAACCTCATAATATTCCAAACAATATGGTTATGCCTATAAGCAGAACCTTGGTCCTTGTCGCCATGCTTCTTTTTGCTTCTTCAGGAATTGAGGTTATTGTTTGCAATGCCAAGATTAATATCATAATCTGGTGTTTATCAACGTTAAATAGAGCAATAAGTAATTATTATTTTACTTTTTGTTGTTGATCTTTAGGTATTGTTTGCCTACACCTTGTATTGTTTCCAACATTGTCTGAATCTGTATTCGCATAACGTGGTGTGACTTCAATGTCTTTTTATTTTGTTCTGTTTGTTCGCCTGCTGTCTATCGTAGACTAGTTGTGAGCAAGTAACAGATATACACAAATAGAGATGGGTGTTACACATGCAGGACTTTGCTTTCGCTTAGACTTTAGAGAAACCCGAGAGTGGTATATGTCTTCTTAAAAGAACCATCATTCAATTGTGATTCCCTGTGAACAAGAGAGACAAACAAGCGTGTCAGCTATCTGGCTGTTGGGCGGAAGAGAGATATGCATAATTTTGACAGAGTTGTTCGTGCATTGTTCTTTGCGTTAAGACTTACTCATCTTCCCAGGGGCACACGTCGTTTGCCCTTGCCTCGTCATCGTAGGTGGAGGCTTGAGAACCATCGTTAGAAGTGCCAGCACCTGAAGGAGGTTTTGCAGTGTTGGTGTTTTTTTCGTTCCCGGTATTTGTTTTTACGGGAACTTCAATCTCAGATTCATCCATGTCACCCATATACAAGCTGGATGTTTCGGGAGGTTGTTCGCTAATTGGAGACTCACTATCTGGCTCCGCGAGAGGCGCCAATGCAACTAGTTGGTTTCCATATGATGATACAGAAAGTGATCGAGAAGTACAAGGTTCACCTACTTGTTTTTTGGCAATATCTAGTTTAGAGCCATCATCTTCACCAACATTACTTGAGACAGAAGAGTCCGGAAGATGTACCACAATAATTTCCTTACAAGTACTCTCTTCAATAGTTGACTCGTCATGCTCTGCTTCTTCTGTAGTTGACTCCAATTCACTTTCAGCTTCTTCCAACGAAAGGCGCAATGCCAGAGTAGGTTTATTTCCGCACACTGCTTCCTTGGAAACGGTGGGAACTGTATCTGCATCATCAGCGACCGAACTAACACTAATAGTCGGCGTGTTTGCCGACGCCACCGAGAGGCTCTTTTTGAACGTCTTGGTCAACGAGGGGTCATCGTCGCGCTTATTATTGTCTGCTTCACTGCTAGGCTGTGTAGAGGCGGATACCGCCGCCTCATCAAACGCGCACATCGTGCGCCGGTCCAGCGGCACTGACACGGACGCGCGCCGCGGTTCCAGACACGACGCGGTTGATAACTTCCGACTAGATTTGCCCCCATCAAGGGTGCTCTGCTGAGTGAGCTGGCTCTTCTTCAGGCGTTCAGCGACGTCTTGTACAGCGACGCTGATGTCCGATGAGGAGCTGCCAGAGTCCAAAGCCGTGGAGTTCTTACGCGACCGAGGACCTGACTCCCATGGGCAGACATCTTCGGAAGTTGACGCACCTGCAGTTACTGCTATGCTCGGCTTCTTAACCCTATACGCAACACATACAATCAAACACTCTATCTAAGCTGGGGTTCGTTATAACAAAGATTAATATACACAAGATTGAAAGATGACGTCGACCGAACGTTCGGCCATCTTGGATACCCTCTACTCAATCCAAAACGCCCAAACGCGGATCAGGGTAAAAAACGTGGTGCGTGACACTTGGAGAACAACTGTCGTAGTCGTGAGAATATCAAGATGATGAAGCATGCAAACACTTAGATTCATATGGCTTGCATATCGATGAATAAACAGCCAAACATCCAACACCAATAGGAGACATACCTCAACCAGTGTGCCAGAACACAAAAAAATGAAAAATAATAGCAAATAACAACAATTACTAGAGCCAATTTAATGACCGATTGGAAGACAAAACGTACAATATGATTCTTTTAGATTTGAGAGGTGGATGGAGAGGGGAGCATTGGCGGCACTTACGGACACGCAACGGCCATGACTGTCTTCGTCGATCTCGACTGGCAGGAGGCCAGGTCGCCCCTGCAAACGGTCGTTGAAAAAGCATGATCACGCTAAAGCCACTAACAATTCCATCACAAACAAAGCTCAGAGTGGACAATCGACAAATGGACACAGTATTTACACGATTACGTAATGACAGAGTGGCGGTATTTGCAAAAAACAAACACAATCCGCAGTCGGCTAAAGAAGGTCACCACTTTTCTACTTGAAACCTACTACCAACTAGCCCTATTTTTAATAACCTGGATCTATCTATAGCCACTAATTTAAGCAGTTTGCTGATGTTTCTTTATTTCAATTGCTAGGAATTTAATCATGGCAGGTTTGCAGCATCGATAAAGTTTACCTGTAGGGAATGTCGCTGAGGTTGCTCTGGGAGTGCGAATGGGACACGCGGTTGTCGCGGTTCACCCCGGAGACGGCAAGTTCGTGCGCGGATCCTGAAAGGCTGCGGTCGCTGCCGCGTCTCTTGGTAAGAGCACTATTTCCACTGCCACTCCCGCTGCCTATGCCACCTTGGGTCGCCTGCTGCTGTAGCAACGCAGTGGGATTTGGAGCACTGCTGGTTGAAGTCTTTTTCTTTGGTGGGCCAAAGCCAAAAAACCTACAACAATCACCAAATTACCTTAGGCTCACACCAAAAATAGAAGATCGCATATCGAAAAATACATAGAATTACGTGTCGTGTCGCCTTGGAATAATTGGATGCAAAATGTTTCAAGGTCCGTTTTGGTCATGCTGCGTAATTTGCTCTATTGGAATTTGCACTGCATTCGCGAGCAATTGGTAGGCGCTGCACGTGGCGGCACGTGCCGGAGGCAATGAATGTGCGGCGATACGCCGAAAGTATAGTGCCATGACGGCGGTTGGAAATAGATGAAGACCGAAATAAATGAAGGTTGTTGCAGCGGGTTGTTTGGAAAAGTTGCGAGGAATTCGAACGCATTATTAAGCCGAGCGCGCCGGAAGCGGCAAAAACTTCGGCACAGCAAATAATCAGCGCGAAGCGCGCTTCGGGTAACTAACTACTGCCTAGAAGTATTTTCGTGGTCGTTTATTAGACGTCACTGGGCGATACAATGAGAGTTTTAGTTTTGTTGTTGCAAAATGCAACAAGTTGAAAGGGTTGCACAGGAAAGTTGCCTTTATTTATGATGAGAGGAAGTAAAATTTTCTTTTATTGGTGAAAAAGTATTTAGAAATTAATTTAAACTTGTATTCAAATATATAATTTAATTAATCAGTGTAGTTATAAAACAAGAGAAGACAGTTTAATGAAACGTAATTTATTTTTAGAAACAAATATAAAAAAAGAGAACCAAGAGTGGAAACAAAATCTATTTTTCAGCGCTAAACACACTCATAAACTTCAACATTTATATGAATTATGTTGGAATAAATTAGTAATAAATATAGCCTAAAAAAGACTAAAATTGTTGGCATGAAGTTCGAAAAAATTATCTTTAACTATTAAGATATTATTCTCTTAAAATTTTTAACTAAAAAAACTAGAAGAAATAATAAAACAATATTTTCTGTTAGTCAATTTAAGTACATACAATAATAGTAATTAAAACCCAAGAAGCACCAAAGTTGACCTTTGTCTTTGCAAATTCTAAATATTCTCAACTAATTCTGCCTTTCTACCTAGAAATTCATATCTAAAACTTTAAATCCTCTCTTCCAATTTTCTATACTCTCATCATTAAATATTCATTATATCTCAACCCAGCCGTCAACCAACTTTTAATTCCCTTGATCAATTTAAGCGTCTCGGCGTCTGCAAACAGTGGAACGCTCAGCGCCAATCGTGGACGAATAATTTCCAATCATGCAAGTCGCGTCTCGCTTTTCATCGTTTTCCTCGCCGACATACGCCCGTTTATTTCCATTTCAATTCATCTATAATTTCCATTCCGGTCGTCCTTACCACCTCTCAGGCGCTCAGAGTCGGTTATTAAAAAGCGAGCGCACCACCCACCCTCCTCACGCTGCCCCCAAATACGGCGGTGGAAAATTTGTATTTGCCAGAGCTTTTTTGCTCGATGCCTGCCAGTCGAGAATTGATGACCTCCGGTAGCAGTCTTTGCATTGAATTTTATATATAATGTACGTATATTTTGAAAGCTGATATCATAAATTGATATGAAATCATCAATATTTAAATAATGTTGAATTCAGAGCGAGTGATCAAGTTTTGGAGTGATTTATTCATTAGCAATGCAAATAATTCTAAAATTTGCAATGCAAGCGGATTTAATTTCAAGTGGATCAAATTTTAATTGAATCATCACAAAATAATTATTTCTTTGGTATAACAAGCCATAGTGTTGTTTGAAGAAAAGCTTTAAACTTTTGATTAACATAGAATTAACTTGAATACTAAGAAAAATAAACGATTTAATCCAGTAAATGATATTCCATGTTTAATAACTTCTATGTAAATATTTAAATGTGATAAATAAACCAGGTTGCTCTACTAACATTTAAAATTTCATATTCCTTTTGTTTACTATCAATAAATAGAGTTACAGTAGTCTTAGCTTACCGTTTCTTAGCAGAAGGTTGTATCCCAGTTGCGAGCAAATTCTTGTAATGCTCCGAACGTATGAACCTCGGATAGCAGTCCTTCTTAAGCAGCAGGGTGTAGACATGGTCCTGCGCGCAATCGAACGTAAAGCGGCTGGGTGCCTTCATTTCCTGGTGGACGCGTTCCATCGTCTTGCCGTCGATATTGATCTCGCATGGCGCGCCCGGGGCGAGAAATTCCCTGCAAAATGAGAAATGCATATGCAATACCAGTTTTACTCATTGCTTCTCGGCATTAATTAACATCATTGCCAATAAATTATCATGCTTCAGATCGGAAAAGCGCCCGATGAAACGAGAATGAATAATTAATCAATGAAGAATGCATTGTGCATACAAACAGATGATAAAAGAATTGATGCATAATTAATGGTCAGCAATAGAGAAGAATATTACTGAAAATATTTGTTTTTACGTTGGAAAACTTACTCAAAGATCTCATTCACTTTTCGTTGTATCTGACTCGCAGCTGAACGTCGAAGATCATTAACAGCCATCCAGAATCTGATATTTTCATGGCTGTACTCTTTGCGTAGGTAAGCCGTAAACTCTTGCAATCCGGTTGGATCAGCTACCAGTTCTTCTATCGTAAGGCCCCATCGTTTAACGCGTTTTTCAGTTGGTGCTTCCACACTATAACCCAAACAAACCGCACAATTTAGTATACATCTATTTAAATCATTGCTTAATTCAAGCAATAATTCAATATTTACAGAGGTCCGTTGAGCTGCCAGAAAGTGAGATCCTCGCTGACCCAAGGGTTTGAAGGCTGCGTCCCTGATATCAGTGGATCATACTCGGAGTAGGTTTCAACATACTGCACCATCCCTTCTAGGGCTTGAGAAACTTTAACGCGTGTTCTGGATAGGCTGTTTTTTAATAGCTCCACCTACACAAACAAATATTAGTATTATCATCTGAGAACATATTGTACGGGTGATATTACCTCTCTTTTGCCATCCTCGATGGTGCGTTTCCGGGTGCGGTTACCGTTTCGGCAGCGGGTTGGTACCGGACATTGCTCGAGGGAACTCACCATACCAGGGGGTGGACGATGCACACGCCAGTAGGCACGTTCCTGCGAGTCACTCACGATCTTGTCACCTTTCTTCAATACTTTCGCTAATTTTACCTGGAATATCACAAGCAGTAAGTGGTTTATATTGCCTTAAGAGCATTTGTTGGAGTTCAAGAGAAAGTTATTGTTTTAATTGTAGTTTGTAAATGTAAAATTACCATACATTGAAAATTATTTAACCTTTGAATTATTATTACTAAATTATAAAAGAACATTTCAATTGGTTTAGTTTAAAGTTGTTAAGTTTCATCAAGGAAAATTCGAGGAAAATTATAAACGCAGTTTGCTACAGCTTAAGGAGAGTTACTAACGTAATTTTATTAAAAATCGTTGAGTGTGGTTACGAAGTGTTTAATATTCATTATGTGGATAAAACTTAACTATAACATTAACTAAAAATATTAAGAAGACATCTTAAGAAAGCAACAAGTTGAAAACGTTTTATAAATAATGTTCTAATGTGTTATAGTTATGTTTTATTAACATAATAGGTATTTTTTGTGTATTATTATTGGTTATTTATTATTTGTTTTCTATAAGTAATTATGTAATTCTCTTTGCGTTAAATCATTATTATTTAAAATCAAGGTAGGCTTATTTGACTGTGCACTGTTGAATCTACTCTGAATACATTTACTTCTTTTGTTGTAGTTGATATTTGCCTGTTGATTTGTACCTGTTTCTTTCGTTTTGTTCCCAATGTCAAACCAAAAGACAATTTAGCCATTATCATCTTCATAACTCCACTTATGCGCAAGGCTCCCGTTTACCATTTAAACTTTAACACTCTTTAAATTGTTGAACACCTGTTATGAAATAAATTTGCTAACTTTACTTCTCCTGTGCCAAATCCACTATAACATTGTAAACTTTCCACTAAACTATCCGCACAAAGAGTGCTAATACGTATTCGGCGAATGTTTGTAAACACACACTCGAATGTTAACGTCATTGTCACCGTCGATAAATATTAACAACCGCAGTGTTGCCGCCTGATTTGAATACCCAATGCAATTCAGAAATGCATATGTTCAGTTATTCAAACATTAACAATTCATCGAGTTTCATTTGAAATGCAAAGAATGACTAAGTTAGACATTTTTACCTTTGTTGTAATTTACCATATTTAGTGTACACATTTCTGTTAACATGAACAAGGATTTTACAGCAGATAATCTAAAGAATATTCTGACAACTGATGCTCTTTGTTTAAACAAGTCTATATTTATACTATATTTAGAATAGTAGTGGAATAGTAGAATAGAATATATATTTATGTACTGCATAATATATTTCGTATACACTTGTCTACACTTTAATAGTTCAATTTCCGTATTTACACTTCCGTTAGCTGACAACACAATCCACAGCTTCCAGCATCCTTGAGTATGATGGAAGCAAAATGCAATTTGCCATTTCGACAATGTGTGCTTGGCGATAAGATAATTGGAAAAGTTACTTGGTTTATCTAACGTCCTAGAAACTGAAATTAATGGCAACTATTTTGTTTTAATACACTTATACTTGTGCTTCATTCTCCATTTAAATTTCTTTAATTTACAATTGTGTAGAAATAACTAGATCCGTTATAAAAAGCTATTAATGACTTTTTTGGCAAACTGTAAAGATAGAAAGTATCCATTTTCATCAATGATCTGATGTATGCCTTTCTGTGCTACGATTACTTTTACGCGTCGATAGCTATCAGATTCCTGCTCGTTCATCACTGTCAAAAAGCCGGAAGTTATATACATTAAGGTCGTACAATAATACTGCTAAGGACTACTTGTAACAGCTCAGAATGAGAAGCAGACACAAACAAGATAAAATGGTTGAGGTCTTACAAAAAAGTCAAACATATCTATAGTCAATATTGATTTGCAGTCAATCAATCTACGTTTAAATCACTCAAACTTAAAAGATTAAATGCTTTTGCATGTTAATGTTCTAAATATTATAAATGTATAAGAAAAATGTTTATTTTTTGTCTCTTAACAAAAGAGTGAATAATATTAGCCTTTTGTTTACTAAAAGAAGAGACAAAAGCAGCTAATAAATTCTAGCTAGTTTATAAGAGTAACTACTTCCCAATTAAAAGACTAAAAAGAAAAATTGCGTAATTTTTATTGCTAGTAGAAGATCCCGAGTATCTCGCCATTAAAACCCTAAATACGGAGAATGAGTAATCTTGAGGCGAATCTTTAAAGGCGAAAATAATTTCATTATTTGTTGTTCTTCTGTTTGTTTTGTGTTTGTGACTTAGGAATCTCCTCAAAACGATCGATTGAAGATCATATTGAATCCGATTGCATTTCTATTTATTATTGAGTCTATTAGCATCTCACCTGTTCTTCAGCCTGCATCGTGATGAAATCCCACTTGTTGGCGAGATTCTTGCGCAGATTGCCGAGTGCTTCCAGTTCGTATTCTTCGAGGCCATGGCGTTGCTTGTTGCGCAAAGTGCGCTTCGCCAGGTAAATGGCGTACTCGACTTGGTCAGGTGGACGATTTTGCCATGGCCAATAATACGGGGACTAAGAAAGAAACAAACCCACGTTAATATGTCACTTGTAAAAGAGAAGAAGTAGTTAAAGGTAAACATGAACTGACCTGAAACCGATAGAGGGAACTATCATCTTTCACAACCAAGTTTTTAGAGTCGCTGACCGGAAAGAAGTAGCCATATTGACATAATTGATTGGCAATGTTAAGAGCCTCTGCAAATAAAATAAATTATTAATTTATTAAGATTCTAAAAAGCTGAAACATTATTAACTAAGCTATATGATTCTATTTTAAGTGTTTTCTTAGGAGTCATAATTCATTGGTTATAAATTTAAAAAGTTGAATATACATTTGTAACAATGGCAGCTTTAGTATTCTTCTGATTTAATTCTACACCGCGCACAATAGTATTGGTATTTTTGAATTTAATTCAAAAGCTGATTAATTTAACTAAAGAATGCCACCTGAATTATTTTGCTGAGACTTTTAGTGTAGTAGTGAATAAGAATTCATTAGGCACACTTGACAATAAATAATTTACTACCCATCTAGAATTTTATAAATTCAATTAATGTTTGTAAAATATAAACTCACCAGATTCTTCGATGCTGAGTCTATCCATAAGCCATTCAATTAAGTCATAACCTGCAATAATCCATTAATTAATAATAGATCCTTCTCCAATCAACATATACACATTTAACACTTACTAAGCATTTATTAAAATATAATTTACTCTTTAGCTTAGTGTGTGATTCATTGTCACTTAATTGTGACTTTTGTGACTTTGCATAAATATTAGCTTCTTTCTGCTCCAGTTTTTGGTATTTCTTTATATGTTAAACTTATATTTTCTCATCTCAACTGACATCTGCGAAAATTGGTGTTATCACGTTACAGCAGGTCAATATTTTTGCAGTTTCCTGAAGCAGATGCCCAGATGGCGTTAACGCGAAAGTAATGAAACCAGCGTGGAAATAAAAGAGTCAAACTCAGCTCAGTCTGCAGAAATTCAAGCAATATAAAATAATTCAACTTGATGGCTTCCCCAAAAAGAACAAAATGCAACAAAACAAAAAGTTTTACAAGCACAAACATGATAACAAAATTTTGAAGACTACAATGTTGTAATTAAACAATTCCTTTACTCTGAGATGAGAAGTAAAAGTATTTATTTGAAATTTTCTATTGCGCCATCGTAAAATTCTATTCTTGTAGGCATATTTTCAGGCTTTGAATTCGATTTAAAACAACGAAGAGAAATTCAATTTATTTCGGCTCATTCGTTCCGACTTTCCACCGTACCAGTTTCCGACTATGCACATGGCATATATACAATCTGTGCGACAAACGCAACAGCCGAAATGTATTATGTACTTGCTTGACAATGAAATTGCGCCAAACGACGCCCACGTGTTCGGTTCATGAATACAATTCTCAATTCCACTTTTACTGCTTTTTATTCAACACGCATACAATGAGCATTGTTCGGTTTAATTTAATACATTCTGCTGTGTACACAAAAGGAAATCATGTTTTAATTAAAATATATGCCCAAATATTGTTACCAGCAATTAATGAATGCAAATAAATTTTTCAATTTATTATACATAACATAGTGCTTTTTAATTTCTATAAAATATTTTTGATTATTAAGGCAAGAACCAAAGAGTTGTAGTATTTACGAGTGTAATGAAAATGTTACGCAATCAAATCAAACGATAAAATGTGACGATTAAAATTAGCCCATCAAAAGAACTGATCAAAACCTTCAATTGCTGCAGTTACACAGCAAATTGCAATTTGCTCAGTTGTGCAATTGCTAGAATTAGAAATTAGAAGATTTCAATTGTAATTGAAGCATACGAAGCCATGGCGATAAAATTTTAAGTGGAAAGCATCAAATGTGAAATTGACTTTTGAAACCATTTTCAAGGCGTGAGCGAAGAATCAATCTAAAATGTTTTCACGGTTTATTGATATGGGAACTTAAGTTTAGTACAGTAAATTCATGATAAAAATAACTTCCTCTTTCAAAGTTTAAACTTTCTGTCATCTCTAAAATACAAATTTATCAAGATTTCATCAGTATTTATTCTTCTTGTTATTTTTTCTAATATAATTTCTTTAATTTATAAAATCCTTTGCAACAAATGATTTTAATTTACTTCATATTTGTCTCATTTTTTGTTATCATTTCCTATATTGTTCCAACTTACGTTACACTCGTGCTTTGGCTAAAAAAAGAAATTTCTTCAGCAAGCAAATAAATTTCTTCTAAAAACGACGGAAGCTGATGTCAATAATTGTACGACACGACTTCCTCTACTTTTCCAGCCTCCCATCGTCTCATCATTTTACTCGTGCACATTTTTTACAACGCTGAACTTGCTTTGTCTTGTAACTCATAAAGTTGTAGAGACTTTTTTTCTCATTAAAGCCAAGTTGCTCTCCTTTTGCAAATATCGCTTCGTACTTATCCTTCCGCAGGATGCAAGCGCCTTCATTTGGACCTTCTTGCATCCAAACAAAAAAACTAAATTAGAAGGCAACTCAAGTGAAAAATGAAAAATTTCTTGATGCTGTACGGAAAAATACTTTTAGTAAACAAATTTTCTCGTGGAAAACTAATTATAAATTATGAAGTAATTAATTTCTCTCTGTACGAAGATGTTGACTTTTTCCGAGAGTTTTTCACAAGTTATGCCCAGGTTTTACAAACACCAAACACACACAACCACCGCCACTGTCAGGAGGACTGGGGGTAGAGAGAGGGGTGTACCTAGGTGCTTCTGTGAATGATGAGCTTGATGACTCTTACCCATGAAGGCCGAAGGAATTGAAGTGAGGAAGATCTTTTGACTTCTAACGGGAACGCCGTTCTCTGCGTCCTGCATCTCCCGCACCAGCCCCTCCATCTGCAAGAAGAAAGAAATGGTACCATTTACAGCTGAGTAATATTTTGTTGGAGAAATTTAATTAAACAGAATACGATCGTTGCAAATGCGCAAGATAAAGTTTAAAACGAAATAACTCAGAAACTAGTTGAGATAGATTACCATTTATTTGGCAGTAATTGCATGAATTTCAAAGATAAACATCTTCCTTTTTTATGTTGATAAAATTTCACTATAACATTTACTTTTATTCACTTGGTAGAACGTTTTCGGCATGTTGCCTTCTTCAATTCAATTCAATTCGGAAGCGTTTTATTTAGTGAGTTTTAGTAAGTGTTATAGTAAAATTTTATTAACATAATAAATATTAAGTACTTCGTAACCTTACTCAATGATACTCGAAATAATTGTTACTTAAATGATATTCCACTTCTTTGTATTGTATTATATTAGTTGAAGTAACACTGTTCGTGTTAATACTGTCCGTAAAATCTGCGAAGTCGCGCGATAAGTCACGAGCTTCACATCGCCAGCACCACAAAACACCGAGGTCTAATGGCTACGAATCCTGGAAATTTGAGCACAGTCGAGAATCCCCCTCAGACCAAGCAACATCTTTTGCAAGTTACTCTCCTCAATTCAATATCCACATGTTGCCATATACTATTAGAAGCACGAATTCACTACACAACTTCCATAAGCAGCAATACAAATCAAAGCAACATAATACAATATAGAATCATAAACCTATAGAAACCCAGTTAAGCAAGCAACATCATATCTCCCATATCAAGTAATGCACAGCAAATACGAAGCTCGTGACTTCAACTAAGATCATACTGAAGAAGGCAATATGTCGAAAACGTTATACCAAGTAAGTGTTATAGTGAAATTTTATCAACATAATGAATCTTAAACACTTTGAAACCACACTCAACAATATACTAAAATTTCCTTTCTGTTAAAACTTAATAAAAGTTTTGTTGCTTATGACATAGGCAACCCATTCTACACATACTGTACACTAAATAACTCAAGCCCCGACTATAAATGCCACGCAATTCAATCTTTAATCACATACTTTGCCGAAGCAAGTGTTATTAATTTCTTCAAGAGCCTACAATTCGAAGGTTACGAACACTGCTTGCGGGCGGAAAATTAGCGTACGAGTTGCTTGACTTAGCACGTTTGCACATTAACACTTGAGATATTTCGCCTGGCTGACTAATGCCATTGTGATCCAGCCATACAAAGCGGGTGTTAATCTTGACAATGTCATGAAATATGTACTTATTTGAGTAGCACGGCCAACTGTATCTTATGGCTGCCACAGTCTGTTGAAATATGTTGCTTACAATTGAACAATTTCACTGTTCGCCGACATTTAGCACGAGATAGCATTGGGCATTCAACGCAAGCCACGATAATGCACTTGGCTTCAGGTTTCGTCCATTATTGCATATCCTATCAATTGCACGTGCCGGCGGATTATTTTTAGCTCGACAGTTAACGGAATGTTGTCAGATGTGGAAAATAATAAATGAAGGTGAGAATCCACAGAGAGTTGAATGAGCTTGGTTAAAGTGAAAGGACACACATGTTGTCTTCTAATCCATATATTTCTTAAAACCACCGAGAGTCATTTAGAAGGAGGCAGAGGGACAAGAGTACTAGATAAAAGAAAATGACTCAGTGCTCTGGCTGCTGGCGAATAAAAGAAATGTGAAAGTGATTCGGAATTATTGCTGGATGAAATTTTATGTCATAAAGAAAGACTAATTAATAAAGGAAATATCATAAATTACTTTTTATGGAAGTTTTCTTTGTTCGGGAAGAAAGAAAGAAAATCGATGGAATGCAAAGTTTTTAGATTGAAGCGAAGCTTCGAGAAGTTTACTTTGCACATTCAGCAAACATGCAAATCCTCTAACAACCTGTTCATCACTTCATCTGTTCCTGTATGTTGCAGTCGAGCTGTCGGCACATTTCCGAAACAGATTTTAGCATTTCATGTATGCACATCGCGTCATTTCGCGCTTTGTTAGCGTCATTTGCGTAGGAAGATTTGAATGTTAGATTTTTGTATGACAAACACGTGCCTCTTACACTTTTATAAGAGGAAAATTTATTTTCATTTATTGTTGGGAGTTATGGTTTTACTCTGAAAGCTGAGATGTTGTTTTGGTACTTTTGAAATTTCAACATTTTTCTTATGCAAATTTCAACAGTTTCAGAAAAATCTATGATATTATCTTACACTTAAATTTTTTAAGAGATAAAGAATTTGTTTTTAATTACTTTACATTTCAATTAACTGAATTTACTCATGAGATCACAGAAGTTAAGCTTTTTAATACCTGAAATTGTGTTTTCTGTTTGACTTGTTTACATGTATTTTCCATATCATTTTAATCTACGAACAAAAACAATGCCTGGAAGTATTCCTTGCTTTTATATCCAACTTTGTGTCAAGATTACCCCTACATGTTGTGATTTTTATTCGATGTTATAAACAAAAAGCCAATTCCAGCTCTGCGTGGGTTGTTTTAGTAACCTACTTTATTTTCTCTAGAATCACCTCGAATAATTATCTTCTCTAGCAGTACAACTTTTATTACTCTTATAATTTTCCTAATTTATCGATATATACCTTCCAGCATTTCCTCTCAAGTTTCCCCCGCACCGTAATCGCAATTTACACACAAAGCAGCACCGCGGAAAACTGAATGTTTTGCTCTAGATGTTTTGTAAACACACTATTCTGTTGCTCCCCAGGCGTACCTTAAAAATGCTTGTCGCGCATTGTTGGTACGTAGGTGGAGAACGTGTACGACGCGCAATTTCCGCTTAATTTCCGCCAGCACACACGAGCTATCAATGCGAAAAACAGCTTGATAGTGTGTTTGAGCAGAGAGAATCGCAATGTACATTGCAGCAATTTCATTCGCTGCAACGCAGAGCAACTATAGTGGTTTCGCCTTTTCGACTAAAAAAATAGGAAATTGAAATGAGATGAAATTTTCTGAGTCAATGGCTGAGAATAATCAATATTAGTTTGTTCGATTCTGAATTACAACACAAATGACATTAAAAAATTAAAATAGAAAAAGGTATCAAACGATTATAAACCGTTTTATTGTTAAAATACTTTGAGTAGATTTATCCGGAAATATGGAAATAGATTAAATTTATTTAAATGAAAATGTTTACTTTTCAGTACGAGTGTATTGAGTTGGATGGAAATTACTGTTTTTCAGTGAAAATAAATTTCCGATGTTGTTCAGATTAAATATAAAATCATTGTTTTAATATTGAATATTGATAACCAATAAATAACTTTTGTTTATTCAATCCTCGGATTTTTGAAAATGGAATTTAGCTATTAAACTTTCAAACAATGCAATTAATTGAAATTGCAATAAAAAATAATTGTTAGTATTTTATGATTTCAAATAAATGGCTTCTAATATCCTCAATTTCTATCACCCACAACGTATATTTATTTCGGCTTGCATATAATGTTCATACTAATGAAAGATACAAGAATAGAAAATGAATCATTGCACAAGTGACTAAAGGCAGGCAAATCTAGCGCCAAATTTTTCGCAAACATAAGTATATAATAATATATGTTGTCTAAAATGTAGCATACCAAAGAAAGTTTCAGAACCTCAATGAAAACTCTCCGCAGAAATAAAAACCATTCGCATTAAAGCAAAACTTAGTTAACAGTTGCAGTAACGAGAAGAAACAAAATTCAGTATGATTTCAATGGTTTAATATTATTACACAATTTTTAAACAGATAAAAAGTTTAATAATACGAAACGTTCTGGATATAAGAAAATCAAGTTAAAAGTTATCCAAAGAGTGCACAATTGTGCTTAGTGGACGACATTATAAAAGTGCAAACTGCTAGAGTGAAATTCCACTCTGGAAACGAATGCAGCCCGACCCAAGAACGGTTTTTTCGCTTATGTATGAAAATGTTATATGCATGGAAATCTCTTGAGATGTGAGGAAGAATAATGTTTTGTAGAGAGTTTTTAAAGATGGGCTGGCATTTTATTCTTTTCTATTGACATTACTTTCAGTTTTGGTAACTCAAATATCATTTTCAACCATTAATATCTAGGATAGTATTTGAGTGGTTTGGATTAAGTTACAATATGTTCTTACTTTAATTTAACATAAGAAAAGAAATCTTGGAAAAATTGGAATTGGAATTATTCGAGAACATTGCAAAAGTGTATTTTGCTAATAACCTAGCACAAACTAAACAAGGAAAATATTTATTGCCCTGCTCCGAAGCTCAGTTGGTAAGCTGTCTGACTGAAGCAATGATAGCGACGTGCATATTCTGAAGACACGGATTTATGCTGGCGGTAAATATTCCTGTAGAATTCAGTCCCAATAACTGCTAATAACCCTGCTAGTTGATGCAGTATAATGGAACGAAGGTCAAGTCCAAAGTCAGTATCTGGCATAATTGCAGTACCCTCAAAGAAAAAGTTTATTAATTTTAATATTGTTTTCATTATTGTTGCAAAAAAATAAACGAAACTAGTTTTAAAAACAAAAATAACAAACACTTTGAATCTCATGATTCACTCTCATACTCTCACCACTTTATACCCACACATCATACACTTGCCCTATTATCTCATACCACCTCTGAGACGTCCCCTTTAAAGCAAATCTCAATTCTTCCCTTGGTGCCCATTAACACATATTATTGCCAACCTTAACCCCAAACGTGGCACAATAAATGAATACACTCTTGGCTGTAATTTGTAACGTGTTTACATTGGCGCTAAAGTATGCCGGCAGATGAGTGTAGTTGTAAACATTTAGACCGCTCTGGTTTTTTTTCGACCGCTTTGTCATTCCATCATTAGCCCGCTATCAGCTTATCACCCGTGGGAATAATAAACAATTTGCATGAAGATTATTTACGTAAATGCGGTTTGCATAATTATATTCAGTGTGTACTTTTTTACAGCAAGTAGATTAAATATTAATTTAGAGTTGATTATATTAGACTGTAGCAAACTGTAGAGGAAACAATTTGTAATATTTTAATGGATTTTGATTTATATCATTTCAACGAGATATCTATTCTTCTGACACTCTGTAAATACTCGGAAAACCCCTGTGAAATCCTCGCTTGCAATGTGACAATTTAATATCACTCCATGAGCTTGATGCATGAATCTTTTGATACGCTCTGCTTTCAAGTTTTCCAGACACACAAAAAGTAGAAGAGTTGCGATTACTTCTCAACATGTCTGGTCTATACTCTACTTTCAGCTCGTTTCAGCTCACTAAACGTATTTAACCCTCATCATTGCGTATAGCTTTTGGTAGGTTTGCAGGTCCTCAGTTTCATTGAGACTCTGGGACTTTAATCGAATGAAAGTGTAGATAATACCAATATTAGAGATGAAGTGAAAATGTTGAAAGCCTTGGATATGTTGCTTCGGAAAATGGAAATTGAAAAAAAAATAATAATGAAAGATAAAATAGTATTTTTGTACAAATTAATTTTTTATTTATGTATAGTGTAGAGAAAATACTTTAAGATATTACCATCGAATTAGAATGTAAAATATAAATTTAATTTGTCAATAAATGTAGTAGCAACCAATACTACGTATTGATTGGAAATAGTTTTCTATTCTTTTAAAATAAAATAAGAAATGTGTGTTACGTTGATTGTCTATATTTTGAATAGCAATGCATTTACAAAAGCCTAATTTAAGCACTAAAATTATTATTTATTTAATTATTAATCTATTATTGCTAGATATTAATATTGTGTTAAAAATAAAATATTTTCAAAAAGAAGCTTCAATTTAGTTCGTTTGGAGCCCACTAATTGATGATTGTTTCATCATTGTGTTTCTAGGAATTAATGATTTGCTTTTTTATTGTATAGTATGTTTTATTCCTTTTATTTTGTCCTTCGTATGCCAATTTTATCTCTTTTCAATCCAATTGGGTATTTTCTTTGTTTACAAACCATAAAACAACTTCACTTTCATTACTTTGAACTCCCATGAATACATTCATTCTAACATTGTCCTTCTAACAAATATAATTACAAAGTTAAGAAGACATCGGAAGATCTCGTTCCCAAGTCAAAATCCCGCCTGCTACGAAGACAATGTGATCAAATAACATCAACGCTGTACTTGAGCGAGCATGACTAATGCAATACAGTCCTCACGGAGATGCACACACGCAAAAACTTGACGTCTTCCGACTTGCAGACAGTTGAGAACAGATGTAGATGGCACAAAGACGAGTTAAGGGAATTAGGAACAGGACATTGTCCAAAAGTGCGCAAATCGGGAATCAGCTTACAGGAACTTATAACCAAGCAACAAAAAGAAACGATATGTAACTGATGTTTTATAACGAAACAACTGTTTTCGAGTTGGCATGGAATGATTTTTTTTGAAGATTGAGGAGTAATTTTTGAGTTGACTATAATTATCAATTTACTTAAAACTACAGTTGACTAAATATTTAACACTATTTATGATCCTGCACTTAATCAATTCTAATTATATTATTTTAAAACCAGTAAATATTTATAAAACCGAAAAAAACTAATTTAAACTTTTCAGGTGATTGAATAATTACCACCTGCTATTTGATATCAGCAAATTACGTTGAGTAATATACGGTTCCATTATAGCACATCGCAAGATTATAAGATGTGCTCCTTAAAGCTCCACCTTCTTGTTAAAGGTAAAACTGACACTAAGCAGAAGCTAACCAAGAATGAATAATGCATGCGGATGAATATGAAGTTTCAAGTATGAAGTTTATGTATTGTAAGGTTGCACAAAAACATAATATCTGAATTACTAAAATATCTCTTCACTCAAATATTTAGTCTATAATTTCGTGTTTCTTACCATTTGCACTCTCAATAATCATACTTCTAACTACAACATCATCCTTCATCTTTTGTCTTCTTCGCAGCAAAACATCTCGACTTAAATGTGTTTTACAACCATCAATCTTGTTTCGTTGCTGTCATCTCAACTAACAATAAAAGTTCTCGACTATTTGCTTAATTTACGATTCAATTTATTACTGGCAATGCATGTTTTTCTGACAGAAAGTTTCAGGATAAATGGTAAAATTATGCTGCAAGATGAAAAAACTCTAATCCAAAACATTCCAGAATAACGTGCTTTGAAGCAAACACGTAGAATAATCTGCTTTTATTTTAAATATTTATAAAGAACCTGGACGCACTTGATTTGTTCTTAGAACAATAAAAAATTCAAAAGAATTGAATGAGTATTGGTAGCTGGAATAGAGTGTTGGTAATGTGTGGAAATTGAGAAAGTCGTCCCTTGACGCACCCTAAGAATGCGGATGGGTAATATAGTTAGATTGTGGTTAGATCACCAAATATAAAGTCAAAATGTTAAAACAAAGAGCAAGGTTTTTTGTTAGTATACCAGTCTTACATACAATTTTTTGTAGTGAAAAATAGTTTATTTGTGTATAGATTAAACAAGTTATATTTTGCAATATCCTGTTTTTCATGATTCTGTTTTCATTTCCAGGCTGATAAGCAGAGTGGGAACTAGGGCGGTTGGTAGGCTCGTAAACAATAGTGAGAGGGTAAAAACATAGGTTGCGATGATCACAGCGGCGCGACAGGACAATACGCGTAATTCATACAAACAGGTACAATAACGACGAGATTGGGTTTAGAGATTCAAAACAGGAGAATATCAAGAGAGGGGCGGATAACAGGTGGGCATGGTTGTAAAATGTTCTGAGTGAATCGAAAGTGATTTATGGATGCGGATGTTGAAAAATTACAAATGAATAGAGTGAAGTATGAGAGGAATTTTATGTTGAAACATTTGGGAATTTCACACGGTAGAAGCAATATGATTTTAATATTTTTAGGAAAAAATAAAATAAGTATATCAGTAGAGAATAGTATTAGTGGGAAAGTACTAATATAATATAAAACTAATTATTCTTTTTAGCAACTAATATAGGACTATAGTTGTTGTGTCTTCTGTTGATTGTCATTGTTATATCAAAATAAAAAGATTTAAAGTGAAATACTAGTAATGTATTTGAAGTTCTGCGTTCAAGCACAGAAGTCCTTGAACGAATTATTATTTTTTAATTGGAGCGTACTGCAACCATGCCGATTACTGACACCGTACTTGGCCTTCTCTACTTCATTATACTGCATCAACCACCAGGGTTATTAGCAGTTATTGGGACTGAATTCTGTGAGAGTATATATTATATTGAATATGCCCCAGCAGGAATTAAACCCGTGTTCCTAGAATATGCACCTCACTGTTACTGCTACAGTCAGACGGCTTACCGGCTGCGCTACGGAGCGGGGCGAAACGAATTAATTAGAATCAGCTATATTAATGCGCTGTTCTCCAGAATGTAAAGGCACTCATTGTTCTATAAAAAGGTATCAAGTTGCATGTGCCTCCGTTTAGATGCGCGTTTTCTGACTAGGTAAAGAAACGCATCAGCTAACTAAAAACTCTTCGTCATACAGTCAGTTACTATGTCCAATTGAGTTGCGAAGTATGTAAATAAAATATTTGCCAAGTCTTCATTCTTCACCGGACTCAATCCAGATGACGATAACCAGGTCTTACCGCCCCCATCGTTCCCGAACGCGCGTTCACCCTCTTTATGCGATCTGTGGGTGATATTGCGCCCGTGCACTCGTAATCGCATACAATCTTCAAACCTCGTGAAGTCTTCCTGTCCTAGACTAGTGCCTGTGGAATTGTCGGCAATCCAAGAGGAAGCGTCCCAGTATGGCCAGTTTAGTCGAGCTGTCCATCAACGCTATCTGTTTGCAGTCGTCAGATAGCTTGAGCAGCCACCGAGTCCGTTTGTTCTTGCTGTGACCAAGTCCCTTCGTTATATTATGAGCTAAAGTCAGTCCTGTCTTAAATCCGGTCCGTGCCGAAAAAATAATTTACTCAACAACAAAGAGATGTTTAAATTGTATGTTAAACCTCCTTGTTGCATACTAATAAAATGAAGGATTGAAGAAATTCCGGCAGTATCAGCTCAATTTCGCATCAAAAACGTGTCCTCCAACACAAATGGAAGTGAAATTCACTGTCAACAAAAATGCACAAATTAAAGCAATAAAGCCCGCTGCCCTCCCTGACGTGATGACGATCATTTGGCGCGTTTCGCTTTTGCAGCAATTCTAGCTCACTGAATCATCCAGGCAACAATTTTTCCACGTACTCAATCAATTTCCCATATGGCGGTGAAGGCAAAAAATACGAGAGTCATGCCCCCACGAAAGAAGATAATATAGAATTTTCTAAATTACTACTTTATTTTTGGCATCACCTTTATTTGAAGAAAATTGCTGAATTTAGTAAATTCCAGGGTAGTCATTGCAAGGGTTGGAAAGAAAAGAAAAACTTGGAAGTTTAATGTGTTTTTCACGACGAAACAAGTTTTTCCCACGTTGTCATTTTATTGCGTCGAATACTGGGATTTCAGGTCGTAAAACGTCAAGTCACAAAGTCACAGATTGGATTAAGAGAGAGCTGATCAAATTAAGATCGACATGTGATTTTCGTAGAGGAATAAATTATTTCTTAGGTGTTGCAGATTTTATTATAATAATAAATAATAATTTCTCTAATAATATTTTCTTTTTCTAAGACTCACATTATTTGCAACAAATTGTATTTATTTACTATTCTGTACAACATGAAAACTTTATGTTTATGAATCTTTTAGAAAATATTTCAGGAATGTTTTAAATATCAATATCTAGAATAAAAGAAATTATTTGTAAAATTTTATTGTTTTTATATTTTAACGTGTTGTTTCAATCCTCATACCTTCAAATCACAAACTTCATAAAAAATAGAAAATAGTATTAACATGCGAGGTGCATAAATAATTAGAAATGTTCAATGCAAAACACATAAAACCTGGATGTGACTTTATTTTTTAGATTAAACATAGAACATCAATCATTGTTCAATGATATTGTTAAACGAATGAATCATATATCGCAGGAATATAATGTAATTATATGTAGATTTGACAGCGGATCCAGCTGAAACATGAATTTATCGCCCTAGCATTGCATCTATTTTAATTCTATTTGGTATGGTGAGAGCTAATTGATCTCTACTCGTTTTAAAATACGTCGATCTGCGTAATTATCCCATTCTTGTTTAGGCTTAATGTTGTGTCTGATGTGGTTTTGATGAGCTGATGGTTGCATACATTATGAGAAGAGAAGTAATAATTTAATGGCAATTTGTGGAATTATAAGCAGTTAGTATTAATTTGATTATTTTCATAGTCAAATTAAGCAATGCAATCGATAATACTCATGTGACACAAAGCTAAACAGAAACATACAACTCGTTAGATAAATCAATAAACACTTTTAAAACTGTAAATAAGACTAATATTTCTCAATATTCTTGAATACAATATCAAATGAATTCTATTTATTATACTGTTTAAAAACTTAATCAAGTTTATCCAATAAAAACTATCATGCCCATTACTTTAAATGTACAATCAACTTATGCAACTAGTTTTACGTTGTTAGGCCTCATAACAACCACATAAGTTTGAACAGCCCAGTAAGTTGTAAAAAGCTTACATCAATGCTTAAGGCCACCTTTAGGCCTTGAACCCTCCACCGGCGCATCCTTGCTACATGAACCACCTTGGTTTCATGCTTTTGTAAAAGGCGTTTCTCTCCTTGAGATAAATGGCGCATCAGCAATTGGCGTGTAAACAACCCACGCATTCGTTTTCAAAATAAGTGCACAACGTAAAAAGAAAACACGTGAAAAATGCGAGAGCAAGACAGCTCCACAAGTAGTGAAAAGTGAGCGGTAAACATCAAATGTCAGAGTGTGAACAGCGGCGGATTTTACAAGAATCGTTTTTGTTCATACGACTAAGAGGCGATGGTTTGATTCCGTGTGGGGTGCGGAAAAGTTATAAAGAGTGAAGCACCCTGCATTCCATTAAACAATGCGCGAGTTTTATCTCAGTAGGGTTTCAGGAAAGTTTCGGCTGTGGTTCCAAGAGCACCACCAGCCTGTTGGTGTTCGGTGTCTCGGCGAGCGCCCCCTGGATCAATAGCGTTGCGAGCATTCCCGCGTTCCCATCTGCAATTTCGTTCCGTTCTTAAGACCTCGAATCCTGCGAGTGTGATGGATGTCGAATAAAAAGAACTAAACATACATTCAGTCCTTATAAGAACACATAAAAACAATGAGTATAACCACAATCTGCCTCGTCCAAATTCTAATTTCAACATTTAATAATCAAAATTGAATTTTGTTTTAATTTTGTTTGCTTACGTTGTAAGGACACACTGTACATCGACTTGCGCACCGTTTCTGCTTAACAAGTTCGATATCGATCGCATTGAGGGGTCGCAGCCGGCGCGCACAGGCAGCAGTGGCGTTTATAAGCCGCCCCTCGAATCAATCAAACGCCGCCGCTATCGTCGTTTCTGCTACCGCTGTTGCTTTTAATGCCTATAGATATGCGCACATTGCCTCTCGCATTTACATTTTCATCCGTGGACAAACATGCGATGCCTTTGGGGTGCAGATGACCCAAAGAGATGCAGAGGGGTGGCGAGATAAAGAAGCAATTTGACTAGAAAGTTACAAGCGAGTTATCAAGGAAAGTGCATTCTGAGAAGGATAATTTTGTAACATAACCGGAAAATCGGAAATACAAAAGACAACCCAAGAAAAAGAGATAAAAGATTTATGATAACCAGTTAACCATCACAATTATTTGACAACATTATTTTTTGTTCATTGTTGAAGAATGCATTCTCTTCTTATTTATTCAGTTAACAGAGTACAAAATTAGTTTCTTTTTCCTCAAATCATTATGACTTTCAGTGTTCATTGAGGTCGACAAAATTTAATTACAAAATAGCGTGACGAGTAAATCTAGCCCACGGTGACCAAGTCACCAAACTGGTAAACTACTTCTCCAATAGCAGCCAGAAATTATTGCGATTAGAATTCGTTTTACATTCAACCATATCCAAACACAAAAAACAAATCTATTAACTAATTAACTCTCTATCTTTGACCAAAATCACCCAATATAGAACGCATCTATTCTTTATATGTCACTGTGACGTCATACGTAATCGAATGTCCTACTAAACCGGTGCAGATGACGCAGAATCAAAATGTGCCATTGGCATGTAACAGTCACATATGCACTATTTGTATATCTATAATAATCTGGAACTTTTGAATTTTTCTTGACGCATGTAAGAATAGTTGAATCATTATGTTGAAATTTCACAATAACACTTAGTTTTAGTCACTTGTTAAAACCACACTCAGCAATACTCTAAATAGTTGAATCAGTTATATTTTGTGTGGCATATATAAAATTCTCATTCGTAGAAAAAGAGAATTTTAAATAAATATGAAAATTTTACAACGAACTGAAATTTGCTATTCTTGGTAAACTCATGTGTTGGAAGTTTTATTTCTTCGTCCACATTGCGCCCGGAAATGCGCATGCAAGTTGGTACAAGTGCAGTACTAATGGGCAGTTTTATTTACTCTCTGCTCACGTTCTGCATACGCATGTACAGGTACAAACGTTCCCATAATGTACGGAACAAGTAAAATGCTACGAATATTGCTGCAAAATGTAAAAACACTCCTTGGGAAATTACTAGCAAGTATAAATTTATAAAATTTCCATTCAAACATTTGCTCATGCCAGAATACAAATGCTTTTCATTGACTTATAAAAAATACTGAATTATACAGGACGATAAATTTCCAAATAATTTTATTTTCCTAGGCATCCTCTTCTCCTGATATACACCCAACAACAAAAGAGAAACAGTTAATAACAATTCCAACAAAGTGTTGCACCAAATAGATCAAGGAAGAAATACAAGTACCGAGAGAAACCTGAAGGGACATTTCTTAAGGCAATAAAGAGTGATTGAGAAGCAAAATTAAAGTGCTCAGTTGTTAAAGTTGATTTTTGGAAAGAAACAATAATTCAGTTGAACAGTTGAGCTTATAATTGTTATCTTATAATATTTAAACAACATAATACGAAAAAGAATATAGTCATTCTTGACTTGTTTAGGTTGCTTGTGATGCACCAGTTTGCTTGCTTGCTATATCAACCCTTAAATGAAATTTGTTTAAATCTAAACTTCTAACAGTGTTGCATGAAAATAACATTAGAAAAAATAAATAGAATTTAATCACGCACTATTGAAATTAAATCCAACAGGATATTTTCGAGCATTTGATACAAAGCAAATACGTACAAAACGAAAACACAACTCATTCATATGCGGATTTCCGGGATATTTGCTCAGATAACACCTGCTGACATAACCCCACGTCGGAGGATTAACATGAATAATAAAACATGAAAAATAAAACAAGAACAAGTAAAAAACACAAAGAAAATGTTCCGTCTAGATAATTCCAATATTTAATGTAATAATATTTAAGAGAGTTACGCCGAATAATATATCGGGAAGAATATTAGGCCGTATTTAAGTCCAAACATTTAAAGAACAAGTGAATGTTTGTTTTAAATGTCTATTAGTTAAAATTTATCTCACCTGATGATGTAACATATCCATTAGAATTGTTTTTTTTTTTAATTTGATGGTAGTCGAACTTGAAATTGTAACATTTTAATCATCTCGACGTGAACATTTCGATATTTAATTTCTCTCTCTCACTCTCACAAGTGGTACATTAATGTAAATTGAACTAAACGAGTATAGTAGTTGTAGAATATAGTGTAATGTATGCTTGCATGCATAAATGATGTGTTAATCAAATATTAATTAGTCACTAAGTGAGTCTACGATGCATCCGAGCATCCCACGTGTGGTTACTCTGTGCACTGAGGCGGCAAATACGCGGGATTATGAGTGAGCTGCTCAGAGGCGGCTAGGATGAGTGGATTTCCAACCGGTCGGTAGGTAAAGAAAATTGATTCGCTGACCGCAATGCATTCTTTCCTTGTGTTAGTCTGTCCGGTACATAACAGTTTTCACTGACTGCTGACCAATGGATAAATTGGAAATTGTAATTAATTGAATGTTTGTGTTGTGCGTAAATATTTATCATGTGGAAATTAAAACAGATACTCTAAATAACGTGATTGCTATTTCAAAAATATTAAATCTTTTTAGATATGTGAATTAGTTGTAAGGTGTGAATTACAATTAAAACTTAATGCTTTTAACAGCATCATAAAGAACAAACATTTCTTTATTTGTGATACAAAGTTTAATTAATAACAATGGTTGAAAGCATTTTTATTGTGAACAAATTATAAACTATATAAGAATAGTGTGCATTTCTTTACCCAAGAAATATTTTATTATGTTATAAAATAGAATAAGATTTTGTATTAAATCTACATTTAGAATCTGTCTGCAAAATTTTGATATTTATTTTTTCTGTAGAGTTATCTTACATTTTATTGTTAATTGACGGAAGTTTGGAACATTGCATGACATCTTTTGACTACTCACTAAAGACCTAATTTTGAAAGCTCGTAATCTAATAAATATTAACCATATCCAATTTCTTGTTGCTCCAATAAAAAATGAAAGTGACTATGTCTTTCTAAAATGTTAATAATTAAAACTAAAAATTACCATTTAAGTTGTTGCTTTTTCTGTAACAATCAAATGTTTTTTAAGGTTTACTTTAAGCTTCAGAAATAACTTCTTTCGAAAATTCGAAAGAATTTCAAGCCTAGAATAAAAAAAATACCCAAAATAAATTCTTTCTAATAGATAACATTTAACTAATATTTAACTATTCCCGTAAAACCATTTCTAGTTGTGGTTTGTACCCTTGCAAATAGAGCAATCACAGTGCTACGAGTCCTTGAGTCAACCCTTGAGAAACTCAGTATTTCAAGAAAGCATCAAATACCACCCGTATACTTTACTCCAGTAATTCCACTCTAAAGTAATTTCAACAAATTACAAAAACTACATCTACCAATTCAAACGCAATTCCGTACCAAATCAATCAATCTGAAACAAACTACTACTGTTTCTATCCACAGTTGTTACTGAACTAATGTATCTGGTATTGGTAG